>JAWWNF010001277.1:0-47018 GCA_034641395.1 Darevskia armeniaca
AGAAAGCTGGCACTCAAAATCATATAATTAGAAGACCCTTATATAAGATATGGGAAAGTCACTGCTGGCTACTAGAACCCAAAGCACCCTGGTGGGTCTCACCACCAGAGGTGATAGGAATTGAAAAATTGAATATGGAAAAGACCTGGGTAACGTATCAGGAGTTAGTAACAAATGGATCCCTTCCAATTGGGATTCAGGCCTCATCATGGGACTGAAACTGCCTTGGTCGTGCTGGTCGATGATCTCCGGTGGGCTAGGGACAAAGTTGAGAGCTGTTTCCTACAGCGGTCCCGAGCGCTTCGGAAGCCTACCTATATTTTCCAACACAGATGGGAATATAGATTGCGAGAGACAGGCCAAGGGTTTAGATCAAAATGAGGCGAGGAACTCTCTCCATGCTCCTTTTAGAAGGAAATGGGGGAGGACGAGATCTCAGATTCTGAGTAGTACTACCAATTAACACAGAAAGCTGGCACTCAAAATCATATAATTAGAAGACCCTTATACAGTGATCCCTCGACTTACGAGTGACCCAACTTCCGTATTTTTCAAGTTACGAGGGATCAAAGTGGCTGCGCGGCTATGATTTTTTTTTGACTTCCGAAAGGAAGTCGCGGCTGTTTTAGATAGGGTTTCCTCGACTTCCGAAGTTTAGATAGGTTTTTTTTCAACGTACGAAATTTTTTCTCCCAATGCATTTCTATGGGGACTCGACTTAAGATTTTTTCGACATGCGGCGGTCCCGTCGGAACGGATTACCTTCGTAAGTGTATAAGATAGGGGAAAGTCACCGCTGGCTTAACCCTCAAATATAACTCTTGTCCGCTTGTGTTAGCAGGTTAACTGCTTGCTCCTACAGCGGTCCTGAGCGATTTGGAAGCCTACCTATATTTTCCAACACAGATGGAAATATAGATTGCGGGAGACAGGCAAAGGGTCTAGATAACAATGAGGGGAGGAACTCTCTCCATGCTCCTTTTTGGAGGAAATGGGGGGAGGGCGAGATCTCAGATTCTGAGCAGTCCTACCAATAAACACAGAAAGCTGGCACTCAAAATCATATAATTAGAAGACCCTTATATAAGATATGGGAAAGTCACCGCTGGCTACTAGAACCCAAAGCACCCTGGTGGTCTCACCACCAGAGGTGATAGGAATTAAAAAATTGAATATGGAAAAGACCTGGGTAACGTACCGGTATATAGCCCAATGCCTTTGGCGCGATGAGTTTAGCAGCCCTTGGGCCAGTAAGATTCATGCTAAACTTTTATCTATTGGAATCTCGCCCATAGAACTCTTGAACCAAGATCTTACCTTAGCAAGGAAGATTATTAATCAAAGACTGGACGACATAGAGTGGCAGCCTAATCTTATGCTTGGTGTGGGGCTATGTTCCCCGCGTCAGTTGGGACTTACTTTAATGTTTTCCCTTCGAATTCCCTTTTTCATAGATTTTCTAGGGGCCAAATCTCGGCTTTATGTTCCTGTGATAACAGATCGATTGAAACACTTCACCATATAGTATTTGTATGTCCTTTATATTGTGTTGTCCGGAAGAACTTACTGTTACCATTAATCCACAAGTGGCCTGGGCACCCGGCAGATTTTCGCCTGGGCTTCTTATTGCAAGATACAGATCAGCATGTACCGTATTTTTCGCTCTATGAGGCGCACCTGACCATAGGACGCACCTAGTTTTTAGAGGGGAAAAGCCCCATTTTTTTGAGGATCAGCTCCAATTTCTGCAGCTTCTTTTGCAAAGGAGAAAAGCCCCCTTTTTTGAGAATCAGCTTCAATTTCTGCAGCTTCTTTTGCAAAGGAGAACAGCCCCCCTTTTTTAGGATCAGCTCCAATTTCAGCAGCTTCTTTTGCAAAGGAGAACAGCCCCCTTTTTTGAGGATCAGCTCCAATTTCTGCAGCTTCTTTTGCAAAAGAGAAAAGCCCCCTTTTTTGAGGATCAGCTCCAATTTCTGCAGCTTCTTTTGCAAAGGAGAAAAGCCCCCTTTTTTGAGGATCAGCTCCAATCTCTGCAGCTTCTTTTGCAAAGGAGAACAGCCCCCTCTTTTTAGGATCAGCTCCAATTTCAGCAGCGTCTTTTGCAAAGGAGAACAGCCCCCTTTTTGAGGATCAGCTCCAATTTCAGCAGCTTCTTTTGCAAAGGAGAAAAGCCCCCATTTTTAGGATCAGCTCCAATTTCTGCAGCTTCTTTTGCAAAAGAGAAAAGCCCCCTTTTTTGAGGATCAGCTCCAATTTCTGCAGCTTCTTTTGCAAAGGAGAAAAGCCCCCTTTTTTGAGGATCAGCTCCAATTTCTGCAGCTTCTTTTGCAAAGGAGAACAGCCCCCTTTTTTGAGGATCAGCTCCAATTTCAGCAGCTTCTTTTGCAAAGGAGAACAGCCCCCTTTTTTTAGGATCAGCTCCAATTTCAGCAGCTTCTTTTGCAAAGGAGAACAGCCCCCTTTTTGAGGATCAGCTCCAATTTCTGCAGCTTCTTTTGCAAAGGAAAACAGCCCCAACAACAACGTAAACAACACCAGCAACAACAAACACAAACCAAGACAGAAAACCAAACGCCAAGTTTAAAAATGACTTCCTAAAGTTCTACTTTGTGTCCCTTCTATTAAGCTCCTTTTAATGCTGTCTTTAATATACTTTCACCTATTTTCCCAGTATAAGAAGGATGCACACCAAAAATACCATTACCCTTTATACCTAAATAAGTCCTTCTTATATTTCAATTATAGTTAAACAATTGTTTAAATGAAAAATGAATTTATTTTTTAAAATTATTATTATTATTTAAATCCAATTTTGTTGTACTTGTAGAATGACAATAAAGATATAAAGATTATAACTATATTTCTTTGTGATAATATTTACCCTGAATGTGTTTCGTTCCAAGCAGATCGCTAAACCCGTTTTCACCCCTTCTTTCTTTAGATAATCTTCAACATAGTTCCACTCTCCTTTAATATTTTGTCTCGCTATATTCCTAATTGCTGCCGTCATTCTTGCCAAATTCATGAATTCTACCCATTTTATATGCCACTCTTGAACCTTCGGGATTTCTTCCCCTTTCCAGTATTGGAAAGTACGCCTTATGGAGCGAAAAATACGGTAACTTGACAAATAGCGAAAATTTTCACTTCCGTTTTGACATAGAAACGATGTAATGGACTGCTGTTTGGAAGCTGAAAATTCCTTATAGTATCTATTTCTCATTTGCACTCTTTTAAGTTTTTACTGGTTCTAATTTTTTTAATCAAACTGTGCTGTGTATTTGTTCCAGTTCTGTTGTTTTTATGAGCTTAAAGCTGAAATAAAGTGATTGATTGAAGCCATTAGAGGAAATCGAGGATGACCAGAGGAACTTACCTCCACCAGACTTAAGTGGATTCCGATGAGGTACGGCATTGGAGCTCTGGAACAAAAGAGAAACAACTGGTTTAGTCCGAGAACAATGGGAGCTCACCCCATCGTGGGGATTCGAACCGTCGACCTTCCGATCGGCAAGCCTGAGGCTCTGGGGTTTAACCCGCAGCGCCACCCGTGTCCGTGACAGGTAGACACAAAGCAGTTCATTAAGTTTTACAGATCCGAATCTCCCCCCACCCACCCTTGGGAAAGACTGTTTTCCGGGACACCCCGCTTTTTATGGAGGTTCACGAGATGAGACGTTTGCAACCTTCAGACTTCCTGCCGGAGTTGAGATGTTGTATTCTTGACATTGAAGCTGTCCTGTTGCGGAATCGACTTAATGAGGAACACATTCTGGCTCGGCGTCTATTTCTGGAGCAGAGCTGGAAGCCTAGCAGCCTAGGAGTTTTTCTGCGGCTACACCAATGGCAGGGGCGCGGTTGGCGCTGTGGGTTAAACCCCAGAGCCTAGGGCTGGCCGATCATAGAATCATAGAATCCTACAGTTGGAAGAGACCCCAAAGGCCATCCAGTCCAACCCCCTGCCAAGCAGGAAACGCCATCCAAGCATTCCTGACAGGTGGCTATCAAGCCTCTGCTTAAAGACCTCCAAAGAAGGAGACTCCACCACACTCCTTGGCAGCAAATCCCACTGTCGAACAGCTCTTACTGTCCGGAAGTTCTTCCTAATGTTGAGGTGGAATCTTCTTTCTTGTCATTGGAATCCATTGCTCCGTGTCCGCTTCTCTGGAGCAGCAGAAAACAACCTTTCTCCCTCCTCTATATGACATCCTTTTATATATTTGAACATGGCTATCCTATCACCCCTTAACCTTCTCTTCTCCAGGCTAAACATACCCAGCTCCCTAAGCCGTTCCTCATAAGGCATCGTTTCCAGGCCTTTGAGCATTTTGGTTGCCCTCCTCTGAACACGTTCCAGCTTGTCCGTATCCTTCTTGAACTGTGGTGCCCAGAACTGGACACAGTATTCCAGGTGAGGTCTGACCAGAGTGGACAGTGGTCCTATTCCTTCCCTTGATCTAGATGCTATACTCCTATTGATGCAATCCAGAATTGCATGGGCTTCTTTAGCAGCAGAAAACAACCTTTCTCCCTCCTCTAGATCAGCGTTTCCCAACCGGTGTGCCGCGGCACACTAGTGTGCCGCAAGACACCGGCTGATGTGCCGCGGAAAAAGGGACCTGCAGCCCAGGGCTGCACAGGACCGTGGTGGCGGCGCTGCTGGAGCCCGGCGGCAAAGTGGAAGCCAGGGCGGCGCTGCTCCCTTGGCTGCTGCAGCAGCAGCAACAGCAGCCTCGCGCGAGAATCCCGACTGGAAGCCTCGCGCGCGCCGCGCTACAGCTGATCCCAGAGGTAACTCTGGGTCAGGAGACCCGGCGCAGCCGGGTGGGGGAGGAGCGGTGTGCCGCGAGATTTTTTCATTGATTCAAGTGTGCCGTTGCCTAGATTAGGTTGGGAAACACTGCTCTAGATGACATCCTTTGATATATTTAAGCCCCCTTTTTTGAGGATCAGCTCACAGTTCTGCAGTTTCTTTTGCAAAGGGGAAAAGCCCCGTTTTTTGAGGATCAGCTCACAGTTCTGCAGCTTCTTTTGCAAAGGGGAAAGCCCCGTTTTTTGAGGATCAGCTCACAGTTGTGCATCTTCTTTTGCAAAGGGAAAAGCCCCGTTTTTTGAGGATCAGCTTACAGTTGTGCAGCTTCTTTTGCAAAGGGGAAATTCCCCTTTTTTGAGGATCAGCTCACAGTTCTGCAGCTTCTGTTGCAAAGGGGTAAATCCCCCTTTTTTGAGGATCAGCTCACAGTTGTGCAGCTTCTGTTGCAAAGGGGGAAAGCCCCGTTTTTTTGAGGATCAGCTCACAGTTGTTGAGTTTACTTTCCAACGGGGAAAAATCCCGTTTTTATGGAGTTCAACTCAGAGTTCTGCAGCTTCTTTAGGAAAGGAAAGGGAGCCGTTTCTACAGTTTCCAGGCAGATCATCCAATCAGCCGGTCCCATGTCGCTGGGGAAACAAACAGCCTCCGCCTGCAAAACAATCAACAATGGCGGCCTGGGCCAAGGGGGCAAGCCGGAAAGGGAGCTAGCGGCCGACCACACCTTCGCTCCATCAGACGCACAGGCATTTCCCCTGACCTTTGAGGAGGGGGAAAGTGCGTCTTATGGAGCGAAAAATACGGTGTATCCCTTTTGAAAATCTCGACACAAAGGGAGGTTTAAAAAGAGCGGACAGGATGTGCCGTGCACTTTGCAACCTCAAGAATGGAGAGAAAACTGTCTCTGGATCAGCCACTTAATAGTCACACACATGTTTTTTGGCACCGCTTCGAACCGCTGCATTGTTAAAACACACACACACACACACACACACACACACACACACACACACACACAAAAACACACACCACGGAAATCTTTAAGAGTTCAGGCTCATGGGACGGAAGTTCAGTTTTAAATCAAAAAGACACGTGCCGACTCACCCGCAATAGTCCAAGAGGTGTGGTGGCAGGACGGGAATGTAGACATGTTGCCAAAACATTGGGTAGAGCATAGCTGCCGAGCCATGGATACAGGCGGTTAACTGTAAGGGGGGGGGGAGGAACATCAGCACATGAATAATAATAACAGCAACATCAAACATACCATCTCAGGACTATTCAATTACTCACCGTCAAACATTGTGTATGCCATCAAATGCCAACAGTGCCCTTCAGCTCTCTTCCTGACCCCATGGACCAGAGCACGCCAGGCCCTCCTGTCTTCCACTGCCTATCTATCTATCTATCTATCTATCTATCTATCATCTATCTATCATCTTTCTTTCTTTCTTTCTTTCTTTCTTTCTTTCTTTCTTTCTTTCTTTCTTTCTTTCTTTCTTTCTTTCTTTCTTTGTCTATTGTTGTTTAGTCGTGCCCGACTCTTCATCACCCCCTGGACCAGAGCACGCCAGGCCCTCCTGTCTTCCACTGCCTATCTATCTATCTATCTATCTATCTATCTATCTATCTATCATCTATCTATCTTCTTTCTTTCTTTCTTTCTTTCTTTCTTTCTTTCTTTCTTTCTTTCTTTCTTTCTTTCTTTCTTTCTTTCTTTCTTTCTGTTGTTGTTTAGTCGTGTCCGACTCTTCATCACCCCCTGGACCAGAGCAAGATAGGCACTCCTGTCTTCCACTGCCTATCTATCTATCTATCTATCTATCTATCTATCTATCTATCATCTTTCTTTCTTTCTTTCTTTCTTTCTTTCTTTCTTTCTTTCTTTCTTTCTTTCTTTCTTTCTTTCTTTGTCTATTGTTGTTTAGTCGTGTCCGACTCTTCATCACCCCCTGGACCAGAGCACGCCAGGCCCTCCTGTCTTCCACTGCCTATCTATCTATCTATCTATCTATCTATCTATCTATCTATCATCTATCTATCATCTTTCTCTTTCTTTCTTTCTTTCTTTCTTTCTTTCTTTCTTTCTTTCTTTCTTTCTTTCTTTCTGTTGTTGTTTAGTCGTGTCCGATTCTTCATCACCCCCTGGACCAGAGCATGACAGGCCCTCCTGTCTTCCACTGCCTATCTATCTATCTATCTATCTATCTATCTATCTATCATTTCTTTCTTTCTTTCTTTCTTTCTTTCTTTCTTTCTTTCTTTCTTTGTCTATTGTTGTTTAGTCGTGTCCGCCTCTTCGTGACCCCATGGACCAGAGCACGCCAGGCCCTCCTGTCTTCCACTGCCTATCTATCTATCTATCTATCTATCATCTATCTATCATCTTTCTTTCTTTCTTTCTTTCTTTCTCTTTCTTTCTTTCTTTCTTTCTTTGTCTATTGTTGTTTAGTCGTGTCCGACTCTTCATCACCCCCTGGACCAGAGCACGCCAGGCCCTCCTGTCTTCCACTGCCTATCTATCTATCTATCTATCTATCTATCTATCATCTATCTATCATCTTTCTCTTTCTTTCTTTCTTTCTTTCTTTCTTTCTTTCTTTCTTTCTTTCTTTCTTTCTTTGTCTGTTGTTGTTTAGTCGTGTCTGACTCTTCGTCACCCCATGGACCAGAGCACGCCAGGCCCTCCTGTCTTCCACTGCCTATCTATCTATCTATCTATCTATCTATCATCTTTCTTTCTTTCTTTCTTTCGTTTTCTTTCTTTCTTTCTTTCTTTCTTTCTTTCTTTCTTTCTTTCTTTCTTTTGTCTGTTGTTGTTTAGTCGTGTCTGACTCTTCGTCACCCCATGGACCAGAGCAAGCCAGGCCCTCCTGTCTTCCACTGCCTATCTATCTATCTATCTATCTATCTATCTATCTATCTATCATCTATCTTTCTTTCTTTCTTTCTTTCTTTCTTTCTTTCTTTCTTTCGTTTTCTTTCTTTCTTTCTTTCTTTCTTTCTTTCTTTCTTTCTTTCTTTCTTTCTTTGTCTGTTGTTGTTTAGTCGTGTCTGACTCTTCATCACCCCCTGGACCAGAGCATGCCAGGCACTCCTGTCTTCCACTGCCTATCTATCTATCTATCATCTATCATCTATCTGTCACGACTGGACCTAACGGTCAGGGGACCCTTTACTTTTAAATAAATTTGCACGTTTTGAGTTAGTTATGAGTTCAATTCCAAGATAGCCTTTCACGGAGTTTGCCAAGCCGGCTGAACGAGTTGGTGAATAAGGAAACGGTGAGCTTTTATCATTCAAATCGGTTAATTTTCCACTCTACTAGGAAAGCCAGTATTTAGTGTCACAAAGGAGCGTGGCCAAAGTGGCGAATTACGGAGTGTATTCAGGGCAGGGGGGCCGGTAAGTGCTTGATCCCCTTTTCTCACTCTGCGCCCCCCATCACTCCTCCTAGCAGGGGATTTGCCTTGCCAGACTCTCTCGGGTGAAGACCACCTTCCCTTATCGCGAACAGGTTCCCCCCCCCCCGCGGACAACGGCATCAAATAACCCCCGAGAGGTATACATGTATACAGAGGTATACATGAATACGTATACCTCTGTGAGAGGGGGGGTTGGATTTTGGCTTCCCACGGTGAGAGGGGGGAAGAATGAAAATGTAACCGTCGGTGTTATGTGCTTACAAAATTGTAAAACCAATAAAAATTATTTTTTTAAAAAAACAAATAACAAATAACCCCCGAGAGATGCCGTTTCCAAATGGTGAGAGGCCAACGTTGGATCTGTGTAGGAAGGAAAAAATTAACCTTCGCTGTTATCGTAAGCTCTGTTTCTTTTGGTATCCTAGTATCCTACTATTCTATCCTTCTTTCCTAGAATCCTATTATTCTATCCTTCCATCCTTCTCTCCTAGCATCCTATTATTCTATCCTTCCATCCTTCTCTCCTTGCATTCTATTATTCTATCCTTCTCTCCTAGCATCCTATTATTCTATTCTTCCATTCTCCTCTCCTTGCATCCTATTATTCTATCCTTCCATCCTCCTCTCCTTGCATCCTATTATTCTATCCTTCTCTCCTAGCATCCTATTTTTCTATTCTTCCATCCTCCTCTCCTTGCATCCTATTATTTTATCCTTCTCTCCTAGCATCCTATTATTCTATCCTTCCATCCTCCTCTCCTTGCATCCTATTATTCTATCCTTCTCTCCTAGCATCCGATTATTCTATTCTTCCATCCTCCTCTCCTTGCATCCTATTATTCTATCCTCTCCTAGCATCCTATTATTCTATCCTTCTTTCCTAGCATCCTATTATTCCATTATTCCATTCTTCCATCCTGCTCTCCTTGCATCCTATTATTCTATCCTTCTCTCCTAGCATCCTATTATTCTATCCATCTATCCTCCTCTCCTAGCATCCTATTATTCTATCCTTCCATCCTCCTCTCCTGGCATCCTATTATTCTATCCTTCTTTCCTAGCATCCTATTATTCCATTCTTCCATCCTCCTCTCCTTGCATCCTATTATTCCATCCTTCTCTCCTAGCATCCTATTATTCTATCCTTCCATCCTCCTCTCCTAGAATCCTAATATTCTATCCTTCCATCCTTCTCTCCTAGCATCCTATTATTCCATCCTTCTCTCCTAGCATCCTATTATTCTATCATTCCATCCTCCTCTCCTAGAATCCTAATATTCTATCCTTCCATCCTTCTCTCCTAGCATCCTATTATTCCATCCTTCTCTCCTAGCATCCTATTATTCTATCCTTCCATCCTCCTCTCCTTGCATCCTATTATTCTATCCTTCCATCCTTCTTTCCTGGCATCCTATTATTCTATTCTTCCATCCTTCTTTCCTAGCATCGTATTATTCTATCCTTCCATCCTCCTCTCCTAGCATCCTATTATTCTAGCACCTTAGAGACCAACTCAGTTTTTCTTGGCATGAGCTTTCGTGTGCATGCACACTTGTTCAGAAGTGAAACAGAAGTCACCAGACCCTTATATATAGGGAGAGGGTGGGTGGGAATGGGTTATGGGCTGATAGGTGTGGTGAACCTGTTGGTGACGGTTAACGACTGCAATTGGTCTTACAAGAAAAAGCAATGGGTGAGACGGCTAAAAATAACTTTGCCATGTATAATGAGATAAGAATCCAATGTCTCTATGCAGACCAGGTCTCTCCATGGTTTTAAGTTTGGTAATGAGTTGCAATTCAGCAACTTCTCTTTCCAGTCTATTTCTGACATTCCTTTGCAAGAAGACAGCTACTTTGAGATCTTGTCTAGAACATCCTGGGAGACGGAAGTGCTCTCCTACTGGTTTCTCTGTCTTGTGATTCCAGATGTCAGATTTATGTCCATTTATTCTCTGGCGTAGGGTTTGGCCTGTTGGTCCAATATAGAGAGCTGAAGGGCACATGATAGATCGATCGATAGATCGATCGATTGAAGATAGGCAGTGGAAGAAGGCACTCCTGTCTTCCCCTGCCTATCTATCTATCTATCTATCTATCTATCTATCTATCTATCTATCTATCTATCTATCTTATCTATCTGCTTCTTGTTGTTGTTGTTTGGTCGTTTAGTCGCGTCCGACTCTTCATGACCCCATGGACCAGATCATGCCAGGCCCTCCTGTCTTCCACTGCCTATCTCTCTCTCTCTCTCTCTCTCTCTCTCTCTCTACCTGCCTGTTGTTGTTTAGTCGTTTAGTCGCGTCCGACTCTTCATGACCCCATGGACCAGAGCACACCAGGCACTCCTGTCTTCCACTGCCTATCTATCTATCTATCTATCTATCTATCTATCTATCTATCATTTATCTATCTATCTATCTATCTATCTATCTATCTATCTATCATCTATCTATCTATCTGCCTGTTGTTGTTGTTGTTGTTGTTGTTGTTGTTGTTTAGTCATGTCCGACTCTTCGCGACCCCATGGACCAGAGTATCCTAGCCTTTGAAGTACAAAGTTTTTCATCTCAGTGCAGGTGTGTTATTTTGTGCCGTCTGCCTCTGTCTTTCTATCTCTGTATGTTTGTGTGTGTGTGTGTTGTGTATATGAAAAAATAATTGATAAATGATGCCTTTCAGGTGGCTCTTCTCTTGATGAACTCTGATGGGGGCTGATAAGAACAGCATTTTCCGCAATTTTGTTTGATAAGAACGCAGCCTTAATGCTACTTAGGGTCCATCAAGTACATGTGAGATGAAAGATGTAGTGCACTCAAACGGACCAGAAATTGCCCTGCATCATTACTTGAAAACAACAACACAAAACACCCCAGTTTGAGAGGGTTCAAAGTTGAGATCTGAGCTTTTCGAGGTTTTAACAATCAATACGCTTGTGCATTTCTTTAATTAGAAAAACACCCCCGCATTCTCCTCGCTCTTCGCTGTGGAAATGGATATCGATTGTGGGTTTGTGTTGTTGGTTTCTTCCGGAAGAAATACTCCAGGGTAAACATACCCAGCTCCCTAAGCTGTTCCTCATAAGGCATCGTTTCCAGGCCTTGGGCCATTTTGGTTGCCCTCCTCTGGACACGTTCCACCTTGTCCGTCTCCTTCTTGAACTGGGGTGCGCAGAACTGGACACAGTATTCCAGGTGAAGTCTGACCAGAGCGGAATACAGTGGTCCTATTCCTTCCCTTGATCTACATGCTATGCTCCTATTGACGCAGCCCAGAATTGCATGGGCTTTTTGAGATACCGCATCACAATGTGGACTTATGTCAAGTTTGTGGTCTACCAAGTCTATCAAGACTCCTAGATGCTCTACTCCGATTGACACAGCCCAGAATTGTATGGGCTTTTGGAGCTGCTGCATCACACTGTGGACTCATGTCCAGTTGGTGGTCTACCAAGACTCCTAGATGCTATACTCCTATTTATGCAGCCCAGAATTGCCTGGGCTTTTTGAGCTGCCGCATCACACTGTGGACTCATGTCAAGTTGGTGGTCTACCAAGTCTACCAAGACTCCTAGATGCTATACTCCTATTGACGCAGCCCAGAATTGCCTGGGCTTTTTGAGCTGCCGCATCACACTGTGGACTCATGTCAAGTTGGTGGTCTACCAAGTCTTCCAAGACTCCTAGATGCTATACTCCTATTGACGCAGCCCAGAATTGCATGGGCTTTTGGAGCTGCTGCATCACACTATGGACTCATGTCAAGTTTGTGGTCTACCAAGACTCCTAGATCCTTTTCACATGTATTGCTCTCAAGCCAGGTGTCACCCATCCTGTATTTGCTCCGTGTCCGCTTCTCTGGAGCAGCAGAAATCAACCTTTCTCCCTCCTCTATAGGACATCCTTTGATATACAGTATTTGAACATGGCTACCCTATCACCCCTGAACCTTCTCTTCTCCAGGCTGAACATACCCAGCTCCCTAAGCCGTTCCTCAGAAGGCATCGTTTCCAGGCCTTGGGCCATTTTGGTTGCCCTCCTCTGGACACGATCCAGCTTGTCCGTCGCCTTCTTGAACTGTGGTGCCCAGAACTGGACACAATATTCCAGGTGAGGTCTGACCAGAGCGGAATACAGTGGTCCTATTCCTTCCCTTGATCTACATGCTATGCTCCTATTGACGCAGCCCAGAATTGCATGGGCTTTTTGAGATACCGCATCACAATGTGGACTCATGTCAAGTTTGTGGTCTACCAAGTCTATCAAGACTCCTAGATGCTATACTCCTATTGACACAGCCCAGAATTGCATGGGCTTTTGGAGCTGCTGCATCACACTGTGGACTCATGTCCAGTTGGTGGTCTACCAAGTCTACCAAGACTCCTAGATGCTATACTCCTATTGACACAGTCCAGAATTGCATGGGCTTTTTGAGCTGCTGCATCGCACTGTGGACTCATGTGAAGTTTGTGGTCTACCAAGACTCCTAGATCCTTTTCACATGTATTGCTCTCAAGCCAGGTGTCACCCATCCTGTATTTGCTCCGTGTCCGCTTCTCTGGAGCAGCAGAAAACAACCTTTCTCCCTCCTCTATAGGACCTCCTCTGATATATTGGAACATGGCTATCCTATCACCCCTGATTCTCTTCTCCAGGCTAAACACACCCAGCTCCTTAAGCTGTTCCTCAGAAGGCATCGTTTCCAGGCCTTGGACCATTTTGGTGGCCCTCTTCTGGACCCGTCCCAGCTTGTCCGTCTCCTTCTTGAACTGGGGCGCCCAGAACTGGACACAGTATTCCAGGGGAAGTTCCAAAAGAGAGACCCAAAAGAAGCGCCTCAGCGTCAACTTACGGTGCTCAGTTTGCTGCAGCAGATAAGGATTCGCCGTTCATACAGCATACTGGCGTAGAGCTGCAACATGTTGTTCACGTCTACCGCTACAAAATACTCCGTCAGATTTCTCTAGGAAGGAAGAAGGAAGGAAGAACATTATGAATATGATTATTATTATTATTATTTATCTCTAAAGATTCCTTCAACACAAATCAACTACTCCCCTCCAACGAACTGACTTCCACTTGCCGTCTTCTCGGCTTATTAACGTTTCCCTTAATTTTAACGGCGTTGATATTTCTTCATCTGAGTTTTTCTCCTCGGTTTCTTTCCCCTATCCCTCCAATCTTATATCCTTTTTTCAATACGGAATATTTAGAAATAGATCAAGTAGATCAATAGGTACCACTGCGGCGGGAAGGTCGACGGCATTTCCCTGAGCTGCTCTGGTCCGCCAGAACGGCTTTGTCCTGCCGGCCACCTAACCGGAAGTTATACGCCGGCTCCCTCAGCCAGTAAAGCAAGATGAGCGCCGCAACCCCAGAGTCGTCCGCGACTGGACCTAACGGTCAGGGGTCCCTTGACCTTGACCTAAAAGGTCTAAACACGCAACTGCATTATGTGACCATCCAAGAGCATTACTCACATTTTCAGGTATGCTGGGAAGCTCTCTATAGTCCGGCGCTGTAAAGTAAGCGTGCTGAAAGGAGGGAGCAGGGGCGGTTAGTTTGCACCGTATATTTCGCACTGATTCAAAACATTTCTGCCATACATGCAGTTGAGAACAGGGGTCCCCAACATAGCTGTCGAATTTCGGATTTGAAAATAAGGGATTTCCCCCAACATTCGGATTTGAAAATAAGGGATGCCGCGAAGGCTGAGCAATGTAGCCTCGCCGCCCTGCACTCCGGAGGCTGCGCGCGAACGGGTGAGCGAAAGAGCGAGCATGCAGACGGCGGGCAGGCTGGCTGGCTGGTTGGGCGGGCGGGAGGGTCTGGCTGCACAAGGCATGCAAGCTCCGCCCCCAGTCGGTCTCAGGCTCCTGATTGGCAGCTGAGCAACACAGTGGAGGAGCCTCCCTGGCCGGCAGGGAGGGAGAGGAGCTGCTTCCTTGGAAATCTGGGAAATTTACGGGAGATCAACGATCCGGGATAGCAGCGGGAAACGGCATTGGAATTTGTATTCAAGGGTGGGGATAAAAGAGAAAGGGGGGTGTTGTTATTATACACACACACACACACACACACACACACACACACATATATATACACATATACATATATATATGTGTGTGTGTGTGTGTGTGTGTGTATAGATTTTCATTCTTATTTCATCTCTTTTGTATTCAAGGGTGGGGATAAAAGAGAAAGGGGGAAAGGGAGGGGGAGAAAAAGAAAAAAGGGGGAAAACGGAAAAAAGAAGGAAGGAAGGAAGCCAGAGGGAGAAGGAAACCAGAGGGAGAAGGAAGGAAGGAAGGAAGGAAGGAAGGAAGGAAGGAAGGAAGGAAGGAAGGAAGGAAGGAAGCCAGACGGAGAAGGAAACCAGAGGGAGAAGAAAGGAAGGAAGGAAGGAAGGAAGGAAGGAAGGAAGGAAGGAAGGAAGGAAGGAAGGAAGGAAGGAAGGAAGGAAGCCAGAGGGAGAAGGAAGCCAGAGGGAGAAGGAAGGAAGGAAGGAAGGAAGGAAGGAAGGAAGGAAGGAAGGAAGGAAGGAAGGAAGGAAGGAAGCCAGAGGGAGAAGGAAACCAGAGGGAGAAGGAAGGAAGGAAGGAAGGAAGGAAGGAAGGAAGGAAGGAAGGAAGGAAGGAAGCCAGACGGAGAAGGAAACCAGAGGGAGAAGAAAGGAAGGAAGGAAGGAAGGAAGGAAGGAAGGAAGGAAGGAAGGAAGGAAGGAAGGAAGGAAGCCAGAGGGAGAAGGAAACCAGAGGGAGAAGGAAGGAAGGAAGGAAGGAAGGAAGGAAGGAAGGAAGGAAGGAAGGAAGGAAGGAAGGAAGCCAGAGGGAGAAGGAAGCCAGAGGGAGAAGGAAGGAAGGAAGGAAGGAAGGAAGGAAGGAAGGAAGGAAGGAAGGAAGGAAGGAAGGAAGGAAGCCAGATGGAGAAGGAAGCCAGAGGGAGAAGGAAGGAAGGAAGGAAAATAAGAAAGGAAGGAAAAAAGGAAGGAAGGAATCCAGAGGGAGAAGGAAACCAGATGGAGAAGGAAGCCAGAGGGAGAAGGAAGGAAGGAAGGAAGGAAGGAAGGAAAATAAGGAAGGAAGGAAGGAAGGAAGGAAGGAAGGAAGGAAGGACGGAAGGAAGGAACCCAGAGGGAGAAGGAAGGAAGGAAAGAAGGAAGGAAGCCAGACGGAGAAGGAAGCCAGAGGGAGAAGGAAGGAAGGAAAGAAAGAAAGGAAGGAAGGAAAAAAGGAAGGAAGGAAGCCAGAGGGAGAAGGAAGCCATGGTGGGAAGCAAGCAAGCAAGGAGGGAAGGAAGGAAGGAAGGAAGGAAGGAAGGAAGGAAGGAAGGAAGGAAGGAAGGGACCCAGATCCACACCCTCACACACACACATAAAACACCAAAAAACAACAACTATAAATATATCTATCTATCCAGACTTCTAATTTTCCAGATATGACTTCCTGTCAGCTCCCCTTGCATATATTTTCTGAAGGTTGAATGGACACAAAAAATTAATTCTTCGTCCCTAAATGTAGTAGCTGTGATACTTACCACACTGAGATTGACAGAGGCGGATGGCTCAGGGATGGGTAGTTTATAAAGCATCTCTAGAAGTTCATACCACTGGCTGTCCTGGAAGAAAATAAATGGAGTGGGTGATTTCTAAAAACATGCGTTAACACAGATTGATTGATTGATTGATTGATCTGCCACCCATCAAATATTAAGCCCAGTAAAACATCAAACGTTAAAAGCCTCCTGATCCGGAGATTCCAAATATTAGAGACTGGTAAGAGAAATTATTGAGTTATGTAGATAGGGCCAAATTAACAGAATTAATTAGAGGAAGTAGCAAGCGGAAATTTTGTCAAAACTGGGAAAAAGTGGGCCGACAGAGCTCTGAGGTTTTGAACTTCAACTTCCGACTGCCCCTTCTCTGTCCCGAACCCCCGTTTTCAATTACCCTCTTCTCGCCCCCCCCCTTTTCAATTACCGGTTTGTGAGTTTGCAAATGGCTGACAGAGCTCTGAGATTTTGCTGGTGATGTCTAATAGCTGTGCCAGTTTTTTCTTCTGTAGCTGTAGTACCAGTATAGCCGTCACTAGAGGGCGCTGTTTTGCTGGTGACGTCTAATGTGTGCGCTTTTTTCGCATTTTTTCTTTATTTTAGGTATGTCAGGTGTGGTTTTTTTGAATTTTTATTATGCCAGATCCTTCCTTGATGGTCATGGTACGCTGTGTCCTAATTTGATGAGATTTGGTCCAGCGGTTACGGAGCAAGGTGGTGTCCGCCGCGCACGCAATGGGAACATTTATATACACATAGATAAATTATTATTATTACTAGTTGAAGTTAGCCCGTTGACTAACGGGCTCTAGAGGAAGAGGAGGCAGGAGGCGGCAGAGCGGCTCGCGGGGCCCCGGCGCACCCTGCTCCCCCCGCTTGGAGCGCGTTCCGCGGCGCCCGCCAGCGCCCACCTCGCCGCCCCTCCGCAGGAGCAGCAGCGCCAGGGCGAGCTGGTTGGCTCCCCGCGTTTTGGCTGGCGCTGGTGCGGGGAGGAGGAGGGCGATCGGAGGCGGCCGGATCCGAGGCGCGGCGGCGGGAGCGCCGCAAAGCGGCGCTTCCCCCGCGCTTTGGGTGGCGAGGCTCCGTGCAAGGCGGCGGCGCTGCCCCAACTGACACCGCGCGTGCGCCGCCGCTGACTTCCGGCCTGCGTCCCTGTTGGGGGGGGACAGTAGAGCTGTCCAATCCCTGCGTCCCCGTGTGACATGCGCACAACGCACTTCCGTGACACACGGAAAAGCAGGGACACTTGCTCTTTATTATATAGGATTATTATTATTAAAGGTTCTCTCACCCACCCAGTCACACAATTCTCCAGACTTACCTGGCCCTTCGCTGTATAGTCTGCCAAGATGTTCAGCAGCTTATAAAAGACTTCAAACCATGGGAGATAACTAAAGAGAAATTGGGGGGGGGGGGGAGAAAAGCACAGGATTCAGTTTTGCAATACATTTTAAGAAAAACTCGTTTCACGTTGCAGTGACCTCAACAAATATTTTTTTTAAATACTTTTCATTCATTTTGTAAGGAAAAAACACAAAACACAAAGGCTCCAAGACTTTGGCCACTTCATGAGAAGAGAAGACTCCCTGGAAAAGACCCTGATGTTGGGAAAGACATCACAAGGAGAAGGGGGAAACAGAGGACGAGATGGTGGGACAGTGTTCTTGAAGCTACCAACATGAGTCTGACCAAACTGCGGGAGGCAGGGGAAGACAGGAGTGCCTGGTGTACTCTGGTCCATGGGGTCAGGGAGAGTCGGACATGACTGAACGACTAAATAACAACAACAGGCAGATAGATAGATAGATAGATAGATAGATAGATAGATAGATAGATAGATATAGAAAGAAAGATATACATAGATAGATAGATAGATAGATAGGCAGTGGAAGACAGGAGGGGACTGGCGTGCTCTGGTCCCTGGGGTCACGAAGAGTCGGACATGACTAAACGACTAAACAGCAACAAAAACAGGGAGATAGATAGATGATAGATAGATAGATAGATAGATAGATAGATAGATAGATAGATAGATAGATAACAACAACAGGCAGGCAGGCAGGCAGGCAGGCAGGCAGGCAGGCAGGCAGACAGACAGACAGACAGACAGACAGACAGACAGATAGATAGATAGATAGATAGATAGATAGATAGATAGGCAGGGGAAGACAGGAGGGCCTGGCGTGCTCTGGTCCGTGGGGTCACGAAGAGTCGGACACGACTAAACGACTAAACAACAACAATAACAGGCAGATAGATAGAGGACGAGATGGTTGGACAGTGTTCTCAAAGCCACCAACATGAGTCTGACCAAACTGCGGGAGGCAGGGGAAGACAGGAGGGCCTGGCGTGCTCTGGTCCCTGGGGTCACGAAGAGTCGGACATGACTAAACGTCTAAACAATAACAACAACAACAGGCAGATAGATATGATAGAGAGAGAGAGAGAGAGAGAGAGAGAGAGAGAGAGAGAGAGAGAGATGATAGGTAGGTAGGTAGGTAGGTAGGTAGGTGATAGATAGAAAGATAGATAGATAGATAGATAGATAGATAGATAGATAGATAGGCAGGGGAAGACAGGAGTGCCTGGCGTGCTCTGGTCCAGGGGGTCACGAAGAGTCGGTTTTGAGGCATAGCTGTCAACCCCCCCTTTTTTTGTGGGAAACTCCCTTATTCCAATGCCGTTTCCCCGCTGCTATCCCGGATTGCTGATAGCCCTTAAATTCCCCGGATTTCAAAGGAAGCATCTCCTCTCCCTCCCTGCCGGCCAGAGAGGCTCCTCAGCTGCGTTGCTCGGCTGCCAATCAGGAGTCTGAGACCGACTGGGGGCGGAGCTTGCATGCCTTGTGCAGCCAGACCCTCCCGCCCAACCAGACGGACAGCCTGCCTGCCGTCGACGCGCTCGCTCTTTCGCTCGCCCGTTCGCGCGCAGCCTCTGGAGCGCAGGGCGGCGAGGCTACTTGGGGCCATTGCACGACCTTCGCGGCATCCCTTATTTTCAAATCTGAATGTTGGGGAGAATCCCTTATTTTCAAATCTGAAAGTTTTAGGAAATCCCTTATTTTCAAATCCGAAGGTTGACAGCTATGTTTTGAAGTCAGCTGGGTTATTTTAAAAACTCTTCCTGGGATTCCGCCGAAACCGTAACGGCGGGCGAGGGAACGGCCAGAACGCCCTGGCTTGGTGCCGGCCAGGAAAATGGGGAACTGAACCACAGCGCAAAGGGTGAGGAGCAAAGCTTCTCCACAACGCAGTTGCCTCAGCAGAGGAATCCGGGCTCTGACCGTCAGGCCACAGTAATAAATGAAGCGAGATGCCGGAGACGTGACCTATAACAGGGATAGCACGCTACTGCTAACATCTGCCAGCAGTTCGCAGAGGCTCCAGTAAAATTTAAGCCAGTTATCAACCCTGCGCTGATAAGGAACTTCAAACTTTTCACGTTCTAAGGCAGAATTATCACGTCCGTTGAGACGTTCGGAGCGTCTCCAGGAGCTGTTGGGTCACCGCCAAGCCAGATAGACAATTACTGCTTTGGAACAGAAATTCAGAGTTTGACGTCCGAAGTTCGACCTTCCCAGGGGATTAGGAGCAGCCGAAAAGTCCTACTTATCTACAACCTCTCCTAGAAAAGGACAGTCCTCTTTCTCAAGCTCTGGGAGGGAGACCTTTCATCGCCTACAGACAGCCACCCAATCTTCAACAACTCCTCGCCCACAATAATACTACAACCCGACTTAACACGGACACTGGCACCAGAGCCTGCGATAACCAAGATGCCAACTTTGCGGCCACATACACCCGGAAAATGGCATTAACCCAATCTTAAACAACTCCTCACCCACAATAATACAACAACCAGACTTAACATCTTGACCGGTCCATAGCTTCCCTGAGTTATTCAGGGAAGGGCAAGATGGTTGGACAGTGTTCTCGAAGCGACCAACCTGAGTCTGACCAAACTGCGGGAGGCAGGGGAAGACAGGAGGGCCTGGCGTGCTCTGGTCCATGGGGTCACTAAGAGTCGGACACGACTAAATGACTAAACAACGACAACGACAGGCAGATAGATAGATAGATAGATAGATGATAGATAGATAGGCAGTGGAAGACAGGAGTGCCTGGCGTGGTCTGGTCCATGGGGTCACGAAGAGTCGGACACGACTAAAAGACTAAACAACAACAACAGGCAGATAGATAGATAGATAGATAGATAGGTGATAGACAGATGGATAGATAGATAGATAGATGGATAGGCAGTGGAAGACAGGAGTGCTGGTGTGCTCTGGTCCATGGGGTCACGAAGAGTCGGACACGACTAAACGACTATACAACAAGAACAACAGGCACATAGATAGATAGATGATAGATAGATAGATAGATAGATAGATAGATAGATAGATAGATAGACAGGCAGTGGAAGACAGGAGTGCTGGTGTGCTCTGGTCCATGGGGTCACGAAGAGTCGGACATGACTAAACGACTTAACAACAACAACAACAGGCAGATAGATAGATAGATAGATAGATGATAGATAGATAGATAGATAGGCAGTGGAAGACAGGAGTGCCTGGCGTGGTCTGGTCCATGGGGTCACAAAGAATCGGACATGACTAAACGACTAAACAACAACAACAGGCAGATAGATAGATAGATAGATAGATAGATAGATAGATAGATAGATGATAGATAGATAGATCGATAGATAGATACATAGATGGATAGGCAGTGGAAGACAGGAGTGCTGGTGTGCTCTGGTCCATGGGGTCACGAAGAATCGGACACAACTAAACAACTATACAACAAGAACAACAGGCACATAGATAGATAGATGATAGACAGACAGATAGATAGATAGATAGATAGATAGACAGGTAGTGGAAGACAGGAGTGCTGGTGTGCTCTGGTCCATGGGGTCACGAAGAGTCGGACACGACTCAACAACAACAACAACAGGCGGATAGATAGATAGATAGACAGACAGACAGACAGACAGACAGACAGACAGACAGATGATAGATAGATAGATAGATAGATAGATAGATAGATAGATAGATAGATAGATGATAGGCAGGCAGTGGAAGACAGGAGTGCTGGTGTGCTCTGGTCCATGGGGTCACGAAGAGGCGGACGCGACTAAACGACTTAACAACAACAACAGGCACATAGATAGATAGATGATAGATGATAGATGATAGATAGATAGATAGATAGATAGATAGATAGATAGAAAGATAGAAATATAGGCAGTGGAAGACAGGAGTGCCTGGCGTGCTCTGGTCCATGGGGTGACAAAGAGTCGGACACGACTAAATGACTAAACAACAACAACAACAACAACAACAGACTTAACATGGACACTAGTACCAGAGCCTGCAATAAGCCCAGATGCCAACTTTGCTGCCACATACACCCGGACAACACCATTACTGGCCCCGACAACATCAAACATACGGGGTCAGAAGCGGCTTGGTCCTGCTGGCCACATGACCCGGAAGCTGGATGCCGGCTCCCTCGGCCAATAATGCGAGATGAGTGCCGCAAACCCAGAGTCGTCCACAACTGGACCTAATGGTCAGGGGTCCCTTTACCTTTATTAAGTCACTAGCTGGCCCGGGCACGCCTTGCTGTGCCTGACTCAGGGTCCTTAAAGGGGGAGGATCCACTCCGGCGGGAAGGTCAACGGCGTTTTCGTGCGCTGCTCTGGTTCGCCAGAAGCGGCTTAGTCATGCTGGCCACATGACCCGGAAGCTGGATGCCGGCTCCCTCGGCAATAATGCGAGATGAGCGCCGCAACCCCACAGTCGTCCACTACTGGACCTAATGGTCAGGGGTCCCTTGACCTTTTTAAGGTGCTTCTGAAAGGAATTTCTTTATTTTGTCCTCATTCAAAGTTTCTTTAATTCCCCCTCACTTTATGCCTTCAAGGTTGTGTCAGAAAGTGAGGAGGAATTATTATTATTATTATTATTATTATTATTATTATTATTATTATTATTAATTACCTACGATAGAAGATTGGCAGGTGAAAATGATGGACTATATGGAACTCGCAGAAATGACCAAGAAACTACGAGACCAGAGGGAGGAGACGGCGGAACAAGATTGGAAGAAATTTATAGTTTATTTAAAAGACAATTGTAAGATTTAAAAACTGGGAAAGTTGGACGAAAGAACAGCTTACAGATGGAAATTAGATTAAAGTCGTTTAAGTGTATGGCGTTTGGGTTAAAATAAGTATAAGATGAAAATATAAGTATTATAGGGAAGAAGATTTAAAAAGGAGAGGGAATTACTAAAGATGAGTGACAATGAAACGCAGTAGTTTCTGAAAAAGCCAGAAACCTTCTTATTGAGTACTACCGGACCCGGCCACGCATTGCTGTGGTTTTTGAAATGGTATAATGTTGAGTTTAGGTTAGGTTAGATTACCCGTATGATATATGTTGTGTTTTTTGTATTTGGTATTATGAGCGCAAAATATGGTCTGAAGCTCAACATCAAAAAAACTAAGATCATGGCCACTGGTCCCATCACCACCTGGCAAATAGAAGGGGAAGAAATGGAGGCAGTGAGAGATTTCACTTTCTTGGGTTCCATGATCACTGCAGATGGTGACAGCAGTCACGAAATTAGAAGACGCCTGCTTCTTGGGAGAAAAGCAATGACAAACCTAGACAGCATCTTAAAAAGCAAAGACATCACCTTGCCAACAAAGGTCCGTATAGTTAAAGCTATGGTTTTCCCAGTAGTAATGTACGGAAGTGAGAGCTGGACCATAAAGAAGGCTGATCGCCGAAGAATTGATGCTTTTGAATTCTGGTGCTGGAGGAGACTCTTGAGAGTCCCATGGACTGCAAGAAGATCAAACCTATCCATTCTTAAAGAAATCAGCCCTGAGTGCTCACTAGAAGGACAGATCCTGAGGTTAAGGCTCCAGTACTTTGGCCACCTCATGAGAAGAGAAGACTCCCTGGAGAAGACCCTGATGTTGGGGAAGATGGCGGGCACAAGGAGAAGGGGACGGCAGAGGATGAGATGGTTGGACAGTGTTCTCGAAGCTACTAACATGAGTTTGGCCAAACTGCGAGAGGCAGTGAAGGATAGGCGTGCCTGGCGTGCTCTGGTCCAGGGGGTCACGAAGAGTCGGACACGACTGAACGACTGAACAACAACAATTATGATTGTTGAATTATGTTATGTTAGATGCTAAGTTTTCTTTTTTCTTTGTGTGTGTTAAAAACCCAATAAATATATTTTTTAATAATAATAATAATAATAATTTATTATTTATATCCCGCCCCTCTGGCTGGGTTTCCCCAGGAATCTGTGCGCTTGATGTTTTATAGTCCGAAAAGCCGCATCCCGGCAGCGCAGCCCTATGCTACCTGGGGAATCAAACAGGATCTTGCAAAGACGATGGGCCAGAAACCTTATTGAGTACTAGCGGACCGGCCACGCGTTGCTGTGGTTTTTGAAACGTTTTTGTAATGCTTACCGTGTTTCCCCTACCGCTTTCAGATAAACGCAATTTTCAAACAGGCAGTTTATTCACAAAACTAGCGGACCCGGCCACGCGCTGCTGCGGTTTTTGAAATGTTTTTGTAATGCTTACCGTGTTTCCCCTACCGCTTTCAGATAAACGCAATTTTCAAACAGGCAGTTTATTCACAAAACTAGCGGACCCGGCCACGCGCTGCTGTGGTTTTTGAAACGTTTTTGTAATGCTTACCGTGTTTCTCCTACCGCTTTCAGATAAACGCAATTTTCAAACAGGCAGTTTATTCACAAAACTAGCAGACCCGGCCACGCGCTGCTGCGGTTTTTGAAATGTTTTTGTAATGCTTACCGTGTTTCCCCTACTGCTTTCAGATAAACGCAATTTTCAAACAGGCAGTTTATTCGCAAAACAGCCGACAGAAGCACTGGCAAGCACCGAAGGACGAAAGGCGGGATATTTGATAAAAGGTTTAGATCTGCAGCCGGCGGTTTCCTCTAAGGTATAGGGATCAAACGTAAGCAGAGTACGTCTTTGGGGAACGGGGCTCCGTTTGCTAAGCAACTGCGTCCCAGCTGCTTTTTCACTAAACAGGTTGTTGCAACCGCCGGAGCCTTCCCAGGGGTCCTATCCTGCCCTTTTCATCTGGGGAGAGAACACAGCAGACGTTCTGCCTTGAGCAGTTCTCGAGAGGCAAGGGCCAATTTCAAGGCACCAGGAAGCCTCGAGGGACTGGGGTGTGTGTGTGTGTGTGTGTGTGTGTGTGTGTGTGTGTGTGTCTTTTCTGCCAGCTTCTCCGTGCGCAGTCAGAATTCAGGGTAAAAGAAAACCAACTTCCAGATCAAATAGCTAAAATATATAGAATTCAATGTGTTGGAAATGTCAGGAGGAGACCTATTTTCCTTGTTGGTGGGAATGTAGGGAGATTTATGAATTCTGGAATGATATATATATGAAAAACTAAAAAGAATGTTGAAGGTGATGTTTCTGGAAAAGCCAGAAATTTCTTATTGAGTACTACCGGACCCGGCCACGCGTTGCTGTGGTTTTTGAAATGGTCTAATGTTGAGTTTAGTTTAGGTTAGATTACCCGTATTTTCCGGCGTATAAGATGACTGGGCGTATAAGCCGATGCCCAACTTTTCCAGTAAAAATATTTAGAGTTTGGAATATACTCGCCGTATAAGAAATACGACCCGGCGTATAAGACGACCCCCAACTTTTCCAGTTAAAATATAGAGTTTGGGATATACTCGCTGTATAAGAAATACGACCTGGCGCATAAGACGACCCCCGACTTTTGAGAAGATTTTCCTGGGTTAAAAAGTACTTATACGCAGGAATATACAGTATGTGTAATATATACAGGCATGTAAAAAAGGGGAGTTTCTGTGTCCACGGGAACCCCAAAGGTGATCCAGCCCAACCCCAGGCAAGGCTACCTCAGTGCCAATCTTATTGAGTATGGTACCTGAAAACATTCCGGGTAATAGGAAAAACATTTTCTTGTATGCCTGTGCCGCAGCTAGATTACTTATTGCACAAAAAGGGAAAGATGAAGGTTTAGCAACAATCCAGGAATGGCACCTTAAATTGGTAGAGTTTATGAACTTAGCCAAAATGACCGCAGCAATTAGAAACACACCGAAACCAAGAATAAAAGAGGACTGGAAATATGTCGAAGTGTACCGTGTTTCCCCTATTTTAAGACACCGTCTTATATTTTTTCCCCCTCCAGAAAACGCACTATGGCTTCTTTTGAGGGGGTGTCTTATTTTTATGACGTAAGCACACACAGAACGACCAAGCGAGGCTTCTGGGGAGCCGGTAAGAATCACAGAATCCTAGAGTTGGAAGAGACCACAAGGGCCATCCAGTCCAACCCCCATAGCCCGGGGACGGACGGACGGACACATCCTCCTCCTTTAAGGACCCTGAATCAGGCACAGCAAGGTGTGCCCGGGCCAGCTAGTAGAATCCTAGAGTTGGAAGAGACCACAAGGGCCATCCAGTCCAACCCCCTGCCAAGCAGGAAACACCATCCAAGCATTCCTGACAGGTGGCTGTCAAGCCTCTGCTTAAAGACCTCCAAAGAAGGAGACTCCACCACACTCCTTGGCAGCAAATTCCACTGTCGAACAGCTCTTACTGTCAGGAAGTTCTTTCTAATGTTTAGGTGGAATCTTCTTTCTTGTCGTTGGAATCCATTGCTCCATGTCCTCTTCTCTGGAGCAGCAGAAAACAACCTTTCTCCCTCCTCTATAGGACATCCTTTGATATATTGGAACATGGCTATCCTATCACCCCTGAACCTTCTCTTCTCCAGGCTAAACATCCCCAGCTCCCTAAGCCGTTCCTCATAAGGCATCGTTTCCAGGCCTTGGACCATTTTGGTGGCCCTCCTCTGGACACGTTCCAGCTTGCCCGTATCCTTCTTGAACTGTGGTGTCCAGAACTGGACACAGTATTCCAGGTGAGGCTGGACTATTCCTTCCCTTGATCTAGATGCTATACTCCTCTTGACGCAGCCCAGAATTGCATGGGCTTTTGGAGCTGCTGCATCACACTGTGGACTCATGTCCAGTTGGTGGTCTACCAAGACTCCTAGATCCTTTTCTGCTCTCAAGCCAGGTGTCGCCCATCCTGTATTGGTGCCTTTCATTTTTTTGGTACTTTCCATTTCTCCCTGTTAAAATTCATCCTGTTTGCCTTGGCACAGTTCTCTAATCTGTTAAGGTCATTTTGAAGTGTGATCCTGTCCTCTGGGGTATTAGCCACCCCTCCCAATTTGGTGTCATCTGCAAACTTGATCAGGATGCCCTCAAGCCCATCATCCAAGTCATTGATAAAGATGTTGAATAAGACGGGGCCCAAGACAGAACCCTGTGGCACCCCACTAGTCTCTCCAGGATGAAGAGGAGCCATTGAGGACCACCCTTTGGTTTCGGTCAGTCAGCTGGTTAGTCCGCCTTGTCCCTGAAGGCTGGAGGGATTTTATTCGTCCGTCGCCCCTTGGAGGGAGCAACAGCCAACAGAGAGTTGTGGCTACCCCCCTCCAGCTCAGCCCGGCCGCAGGTGGCTCATCTTCTGCGCCTCCTTCCCCTCGGGCCGAGATCCGTTGGGAGCGCGCTCTGGCCGCCTGTCCGAGCGGCCGCGGCGGCTCCTTGGCGAGGCCGCGCTCGAGTACCGGGGCTGCGGAGGACGGGACGGGAGAATCCAAGCTGAGCTTGGAGGAGACGGGCCCCAGAGAGACCCGCTTTCGCTGGGCGCTGTCTCCTGCTCCTCCTCAAAACTCGACAGAAGCCTTGTTTTCCGCGTGGAAAAAACCAAGAGAATACAATAGAATATATTTTATTCTCATTGTCTGGGGACAACGAAATTATTCAGCGCCTCTTGGTTGGTTCCTTGGCCCCTAGTAAGCTCTCTGATTTATAAATACCTGAACAATGAGGAGTATGTCTGCAACTGGCAGAAAACAATGGCCCAAAAAGCCACCTCTCTTGGTCTGTCACCCACCCAACTCTATCGCCTGGGTTGTGAAGGTTCCCTAAAGACTTTAAAGCAAAGACTCGGGGACATTACACACAGCGACTTGCGACATCGATCCCACGCAGTCTGCAGTCCGCTGGCAGTCGGGGTACAATATGGGCATGCCTTGAAGTTAACATCTTCTATTAAAAATCTGGCCGTTCCAAATTACCGAAGGCTATTTACCAAAGCCAGAGTTCGCGTCTTTGCTTCGGCAGTGTTGGATGGCAGATGGAGAGGAGTTCCATACCAGGACAGACTCTGCTCATTTGCCCAAGACGTTGACTCTAGAAAACATATTTTGCTGCACTGTGTGAAATTCGAGCAAGCCAGGGTAGAACTGATATTGCCCTAGTACCTTTCCCAGGAAAATCAGAGGCTTACTATGTCAGGTTCCTACTGGAAGACCGGACAAAGGACAGAACATTAGCAGTGGTGAAGTCTCTATCGGTGGTTGCAAGGACCAACGATCCCTATTCCTAAGCCTGAACAAAATGCTTGTGTAAGCGGAAGGCGGGCTGTCGAAATTGTATATTGTTTCGTAATGAATTGTTGGGTCTCTGGACCGTAATAAAGATTTGATTGATGGATTGAATTCTCCCAGCAAAACAAAACAACGGCCACATCATACGCACTCATTCCTTGAATACCAATAATACCATCAGATATACCATTCCAATTTAGAAGACTACAATTTCCAATAAGATTAGCATATGCCATGACTATCAACAAATCCCATGGACAAACTTGGAACTGCTGCGGTATACATATAGAAACTGATCGCTTCTCTCATGGACAATTGTATGTTGCATGCTCTAGAGTTGGAAATCCACAAAACTTACATATCTACATAAACAATGGCAAAACAAAAAATGTAGTCTACCGTCAAGTCTTATGATACAAACAACAAAACCTAACCTAACCTAAACTCAACATTACACCTAAGCATTACAAAAAAAATTCAAAAACCACAGCAACGCGTGGCCGGGTCAGCTAGTTGATTTATAAATACTGGAGTCTTTGAGCTTCAATTGTCTGGGACAATCTCTACTTTATCACTTCCTTTAGCATCCCTTGAACAGGACTGGCCATCCAGCGCCCATTTGGGTGACAGAGCTCTGGGCAATTTCAGCCGAGAGCGCTTGGCTTCCGTTGCTTAACCTCTAACCTCCGAAAATCAAAAGTTAATCAAAAGTTCTGAGGTCGCGAAGAGGAAAAGGAAGTGTTGGGTTACCGGCTCAATAGGAGCAAGCCATGCGCCATAAATCTCGGATCGTCCTACTAGTGGGTTTTTTGTTTTGTTTTTTTTGTCGTATTGCAGTTATAAATCCAGCCTCTGTGCTCTGCAACGGGGAGATGCCAAACAAAATAAGAATTAAAAATTGCCTTCCAGTAGCACCTTAGAGACCAACTAAGTTTGTTCTTGGCGTGAACTTTTGTGTGCATGCACACATCTTCAGATACCGTGCACCCGAAACCTCATACCAAGAACAAACGGAGTTGGTCTCTAAGGTGCTACTGGAAGGGATTTTTTTTTATTGTGTTTCAACTACGGCAGACAAACACAGCTTGTTGTTTAGTCATTTAGTCGTGTCCGACTCTTCGAGACCCCATGGACCAGAGCACGCCAGGCACTCCTGTCTTCCACTGCCTATCTATCTATTTATCTATTTATCCATTTATCTATTATCTATCTATCTATCTATCTATCTATCTATCTATCTATCTATCTATCTCTATCATCTATCTATCTATCTGCCTGTTCTTGTTGTTGTTTAGTCGCATCAGACTCTTCGTCACCCCATGAACCAGAGCACGCCAGGCACTCCTGTCTTCCACTGCCTAGCTATCTATTTATCATCTATCTATCTATCTATCTATCTAGGCTCAGTGGTTTAACCCACAGGGCCACCCGCGTCCCAAGATAAATGCGTATATGTGGCTGTAAATGTGGGGTGGCATTCAATTTCGTTGTACTATGTACAGTGACAATAAAGTATCTTTCTATCTATCTATCTATCTATCTATCTATCATCTATCTATCATCTATCTATCTATCTATCATCTATCTATCTATCTACCTACCTACCTGTTGTTGTTGTTGTGTAGTCGTTTAGTCACGTCCGACTCTTCGTGACCCCATGGACCAGAGCATGCTAGGCACTCCTGTCTTCCACTGCCTATCTATCTATCTATTTATCTAGCTAGCTAGCTATCTAGCTATCTATTATCTATCTATCTCTATCATCTATCTATATATCATCTATCTATCTATCTAGGCTCAGTGGTTTAACCCACAGGGCCACCCGCGTCCCAAGATAAATGCGTATATGTGGCTGTAAATGTGGGATGGCAATCAATTTCTATCTATCTCTATCTATCTATCTATCTATATCTATATCTATATCTATATCTATCTATCTATCTATCTATCTCATCTGTCTGTCATCTATCATCTATCTATCTCTATCATCTATCTATTTATCATCTATCTATCTATCTCTATAGCTATCTATTATCTATCTATCTATCTATCTATCTATCTATCTATGTGTCTGTCATCTATCATCTATCATCTATCTATCTATCTATCTATCTATCTATCTCTTTAGCTATCTATCTATTATCTATCTATCTCTTTAGCTATCTATCTATTATCTATCTATCTATCTATCTATCTATCTATCTATCTATCTATCTATCTCTATAGCTATCTATTATCTATCTATATCTATCTATCTATCTATCTATCTATCTATCTATCTATCTATCTATCTATCTATCTATTTATCTATGTGTCTGTCATCTATCATCTATCATCTATCTATCTATCTATCTATCTATCTATCTATCTATCTATCTATCTCTTTAGCTATCTATCTATTATCTATCTATCTCTTTAGCTATCTATCTATTATCTATCTATCTATCTATCTATCTATCTATCTATCTATCTCTATAGCTATCTATTATCTATCAATCTATCTCTATCATCTATCTATATATCATCTATCTATCTATCTAGGCTCAGTGGTTCAACCCCCAGTGCCACCCGCGCCCCTTCAGAGCTCGCAAACTAACGGGCAGAAGCAGACTCTGTCGGACGCTTGAAAACAGACAGCGCATCTGGCGGAGTGCCGCTTCGCCTGTAAAAATCCCACCAGCACGACGATTTCCCCCGTCTCCACTGCCAGAGGGCTGGCTGCCGTTCCACAAACTTCTAAGGAGGCCGTACAGAAAAGCAAAGCATTGTGGGCCAGAGCGCACGGATGTTCATATGGTGACACTGAACATAAGCCAAGCGCATTGAGCTTGCTGCTGCTCCCCAGATGGAAATTCTGTACTATGGCCAAGGGGAGATTCCGGCTTCCTTCCCTAGCCATGTTTAGCACATGGGGAGGAAGGATTCCCCCCTTCATCAAAGCCACACACTGCCCCCCTGACTACGAACCAGGAGAGGGACGCGGGGGGATAGATAGATAGATAGATAGATAGATAGATAGATAGATAGATAGATAGATAGATAGACAGACAGATAGACAGACAGATAGACAGACAGACAGACAGATAGATAGATATAGATAGATGATAGATATATAGATTGATATAGATAGATATAGGAGGATGATAAATAGATGATAGAGAGATAGAGAGATAGATAGATAGATAGATAGATAGATAGATAGATAGATAGATAGATAGATAGGCAGTGGAAGACAGGAGGGCCTGGCGTGCTCTGGTCCATGGGGTCACGAAGTGTCGGACGCGACTAAACGACTAAACAACAACAACAGGGAGATAGATAGACAGACAGACAGACAGACAGATAATAGACCGATGGATAGATAGATAGATAGATAGATAGGCAGTGGAATACAGGAGGGCCTGGCGTGCTCTGGTCCATGGGGTCACCAAAAGTCGGACATGACTAAACGACTAAACAACAACAAGCAGATAGATTGATAGATGATAGATAGATCAGATAGATAGATGATAGATATAGATAGATGATAGATAGATAGACAGACAGATAGATAGATGATAGAGATATATAGATAGATAGATGATAGATAGATAGATAGATAGATAGATAGATAGATAGATAGATAGATAGATGGATAGATAGATGATAGATACTTTATTGTCATTGTACATAGTACAAAGAAATTGAATGCCGTACCACATTTACAGCCACATATACGCATTAATCTTGGGACGTGGGTGGCGCTGTGGGTTAAACCCCAGAGCCTAGGGCTTGCCGATCGGAAGGTTGGTGGTTCGAATCCCCGCGACGGGGTGAGCTCCCATTGCTCGGTCCCTGCTCCTGCCAACCTAGCGGTTCGAAAGCACGTCAAACCGCAAGTAGATCAATAGGTCCCGCTCCAGCGGGAAGGTCGATGGCGTTTCCGTGCGCTTCTCTGGTTTGCCAGAAGCAGCTTAGTCCTGCCGGCCACATGACCCGGAAGCTGGACGCCGGCTCCCTCGGCCAATAAAGCGAGATGAGCGCCGCAACCCCAGAGTCGGACATGACTGGACCTAATGGTCAGGGGTCCCTTGACCTTTAAGCAGAGGCTTGACAGCCACCTGTCAGGAATGCTTTGATGGTGCTTCCTACTTGGCAGGCGGTTGGACTGGATGGCCCTTGGGGGTATCTTCCAACTCTAGGATTCTAGGATTCTATGGGTGCAGATCCACACAGGAGAAAACGCAGCCGGAGGAGAACCATTCAGTGCCTCAAACTAGCAAACCCGGCCACGGCATGCAGTATCTGGCATATGAAACCAGCCGGCAATTCTATGAGTCTATGGGTGCAGATCCATGCAGGGGGAAACACAGCCGGTTGGACTGGATGGCCCTTGGGGTCTCTTCCAACTCTAGGATTCTAGGATTCTATGGGTGCAGATCCGTGCAGGGGAAAACTCAACTGGAGAACCATTCAGTGCCTCAAACTAGCAAACCCAGTCACGGCAGCAAGCATCTGGCGTAAGAAACCAGCCGGCAATTCTATGAGTCTATGGGTGCAGATCCGTCTAGGGGGAAACACAGCCGGTTGGACTGTATGCCCCTTGGGGTCTCTTCCAACTCTAGGATTCTATGATTCTATGGGTGCAGATCCGCGCAGGATAAAACGCAGCTAGAGAACCATTCAGTGCCTCAAACTAGCAAACCCGGCCACGGCATGCAGTATCTGGTGTATGAAACCAGCCGGCAATTCTATGAGTCTATGGGTGCAGATCCGTGCAGGGGAAAACTCAACTGGAGGAGAACCATTCAGTGCCTCAAACTAGCAAACCCAGTCACGGCAACAAGCATCTGGCGTAAGAAACCAGCCGGCAATTCTATGAGTCTATGGGTGCAGATCCGTGCAGGGGAAAACTCAACTGGAGGAGAACCATTCAGTGCCTCAAACTAGCAAACCCAGCCACGGCATGCAGCATCTGGTGTATGAAACCAGCCGGCAATTCTATGAGTCTATGGGTGCAGATCCGTGAGGGGAAAACTCAACTGGAGGAGAACCATTCAGTGCCTCAAACTAGCAAACCCGGCCACGGCATGCAGCATCTGGTGTATGAAACCAGCCGGCAATTCTATGAGTCTATGGGTGCAGATCCGTCTAGGGGGAAACACAGCCGGTTGGACTGTATGCCCCTTGGGGTCTCTTCCAACTCTAGGATTCTATGATTCTATGGGTGCAGATCCGCGCAGGATAAAACGCAGCTAGAGAACCATTCAGTGCCTCAAACTAGCAAACCCGGCCACGGCATGCAGTATCTGGTGTATGAAACCAGCCGGCAATTCTATGAGTCTATGGGTGCAGATCCGTGCAGGGGAAAACTCAACTGGAGGAGAACCATTCAGTGCCTCAAACTAGCAAACCCAGTCACGGCAACAAGCATCTGGCGTAAGAAACCAGCCGGCAATTCTATGAGTCTATGGGTGCAGATCCGTGCAGGGGAAAACTCAACTGGAGGAGAACCATTCAGTGCCTCAAACTAGCAAACCCAGCCACGGCATGCAGCATCTGGTGTATGAAACCAGCCGGCAATTCTATGAGTCTATGGGTGCAGATCCGTGAGGGGAAAACTCAACTGGAGGAGAACCATTCAGTGCCTCAAACTAGCAAACCCGGCCACGGCATGCAGCATCTGGTGTATGAAACCAGCCGGCAATTCTATGAGTCTATGGGTGCAGATCCGTCTAGGGGGAAACACAGCCGGTTGGACTGTATGCCCCTTGGGGTCTCTTCCAACTCTAGGATTCTATGATTCTATGGGTGCAGATCCGCGCAGGATAAAACGCAGCTAGAGAACCATTCAGTGCCTCAAACTAGCAAACCCGGCCACGGCATGCAGTATCTGGTGTATGAAACCAGCCGGCAATTCTATGAGTCTATGGGTGCAGATCCGTGCAGGGGAAAACTCAACTGGAGGAGAACCATTCAGTGCCTCAAACTAGCAAACCCAGTCACGGCAACAAGCATCTGGCGTAAGAAACCAGCCGGCAATTCTATGAGTCTATGGGTGCAGATCCGTGCAGGGGAAAACTCAACTGGAGGAGAACCATTCAGTGCCTCAAACTAGCAAACCCAGCCACGGCATGCAGCATCTGGTGTATGAAACCAGCCGGCAATTCTATGAGTCTATGGGTGCAGATCCGTGAGGGGAAAACTCAACTGGAGGAGAACCATTCAGTGCCTCAAACTAGCAAACCCAGCCACGGCATGCAGCATCTGGTGTATGAAACCAGCCGGCAATTCTATGAGTCTATGGGTGCAGATCCGTGCAGGGGAAAACTCAACTGGAGGAGAACCATTCAGTGCCTCAAACTAGCAAACCCGGCCACGGCATGCAGTATCTGGCGTAAGAAACCAGCCAGCAATTTTTGTTTAAAATCCTCAGGAAATGTGTGTTTCGCTACTGCAAAGGGTGTAAACTTAACAATTACCTTTGGAATTATTCCGGACGTATACAGTGGCCCTGAGGGGTTTGTAGAAATGTCCGTTATAATTATCCTGGCGGACGTTATCGGGGGAACTCTGGGGGGAAGGGACTCCCGTTTCAAACAGGAAACTCAAAGCAAAAACCCAACCGAAACCCGTGGATCATAAATATGTCAGCAGCGTTTTAAGCTGTTATTTGCAGAGCGGCGAATAGTTCCATATGCTTTGCCCGGCGGAAAGTATGCGATCCATTGTTCTTCGTTAGCTAATTGGACCAGACTTAATCCACCAAGATTTCGCACGAGCTAATAAGAATAATTTAAGAAAAGATAGCCAAAGTAATTAAGAACCTGGGGGGAAAATCTGTTGTTAGGAAAACATACTGGAGCTGATGCTTTATCCGTTACAAATGTCTGAGCTTAAGTTTTATGGGCTTCCGGCGGCCGCAAATTTTAAAAGTTTAAGGGCTTGCAAAGGAAACAAGGGACGTTGCAAGCCTCACAGATCATGACAAGAACAAACTTAGTGTGCATGCACACGAAAGCTCAAACCAAGAACAAACTTATTGTAAATGCACACGAGAACTCATACCAAGAACAAGCTTAGTGTGCATGCGCACGAAAGCTCATCCCAAGAACAAACTTAGTGTGCATGCGCACGAAAGCTCATCCCAAGAACAAACTTAGTGTGCATGCACACGAAAGCTCATACTAAGAACAAACTTAGTGTGCATGCACATGAAAGCTCATACCAGGGACAAACTTAGTGTGCATGCACAGGAAAGCTGATACCAAGAACAAACTTAGTGTGCATGCACACAAGGAGCCAATGTAGATCTCTCAGGACCGGTGTTATGTGGTCCCGGCGGCCACTCCCAGTCCCCAGTCGATCAAGGGGTTGCGGAGAAAGGCGATTGTTAACAAACATCCAACTTCAATGATTTTATATATAGACTACCTGACCTGGCCACGTCTTGCTGTGGCTGATTTGGTGAAATGCAAAAGTAAGATATAGTATGAAAGAGAAAGAAACAGGCGTGTTGTGCTGTGCTGTTTAACCTCCACTGGAGGGCGCTATATTTTTTTTTGCAGAAAACCAGTTTTACCTGGGAAAGGTGTGGTATTGGTGCGATGTAAGTACATAGGATCGCTCCTATATGGGCGTGGAACTTTGTGTCCAAATTTGAACGGAATCGATCAAGGGGTTGCGGTGAAAGGCGATCGTTAACAAACATCCAACTTGAACGATTATATATATATATATATATATATATATATACACACACACACACACTAGCTCAGTGTTTCCCAACCTAATCTAGGCAACAGCACACTTGAATCAATGAAAAAATCTCGCGGCACACCGCTCCTCCCCCACCCGGCTGCGCCGGGTCTCCTGACCCAGAGTTACCTCTGGGATCAGCTGTAGCGCGGCGCGCGCGAGGCTTCCGGTCGGGATTCTCACGCGAGGCTGCTGTTGCTGCTGTTGCAGCAGCCAAGGGAGCAGCGCCGCCCTGGCTTCCGCTTCGCCGCCGGGCTCCAGCAGCGCCGCCGCCACGGTCCTGTGCAGCCCTGGGCTGCAGGTCCCTTTTTCCGCGGCACATCAGCCGGTGTCTCGCGGCACACTAGTGTGCCGCGGCACACCGGTTGGGAAACGCTGCACTAGCTGACCCAGCCACGCGTTGCTGTGGCTGATTTGGTGAAATGCAAAAGTAAGATACAGTATGAAAGAGAAAGAAACGGGTGTGTTGTGTTGTGCTGTGCTGTTTAACGTCCACTGGAGGGCGCTAATTTTTTTTGCACAAAATCACATTTATACCTGGGAAAGGTGTGGTCTTTGTGCAATGTAAGTACATATGATTGCTCCCATATGGGCCTGGAACGTTGTGTCCAAATTTGAACGGAATCGATCAAGGGGTTGCGGTGAAAGGCGATCGTTAACAAACGTCCAACTTGAACAAATATATATATATATATACTAGCTGACCCGGCCACGCCTTGCTGTGGCTGATTTGGTGAAATGCAAAAGTAAGATACAGTATGAAAGAGAAAGCGTATGTTTACTTCCACCTTATCTCGTTGAAGTTCAGTCTATGTGTTCTCCGTTTGCCCCTCCTGTTTTGGTCTTCGTTTCTACAACTGTTTATTACTACTATTTTAGTCTATGAGGTTTGTGCTGTGCTGTTTAACGTCCACTGGAGGGCGCTATTTTTTTTTTTGCAGAAAATCACATTTTTACCTGGGAAAGGTGTGGCATTTGTGCAGTGTAAGTACCTATGATCCCTCCCATGTGGGCATGGAAGGTTGTGTCCAAATTTGAACGGAATCGATCAAGGGGTTACGGAGAAAGGTGATCGTTAACAAACATCCAACTTGAACGATTTTATATATATAGACTAGCTGACCCGGCCACGTTAGTGCCAAAATTACAAAAGAAGAAAATATGATCCAACTAGCTGACCCGGCCACGCCTTGCTGTGGCTGATTTGGTGAAATGCAAAAGTAAGATACAGTGTGAAAAAGAAAGAAATGGGTGTGTTGTGCTGTGCTGTTTAACGTCCACTGGAGGGTGCTAATTTTTTTTTGCACAAAATCACATTTATACCTGGGAAAGGTGTGGCATTTGTGCAATGTAAGTACATATGATCGCTCCCATATGGGCATGGAACGTTGTGTCCAAATTTGAACGGCATCGATCAAGGGGTTGCGGAGAAAGGCGACCGTTAACAAACATCCAACATGAACGATTTTTTATATATATAGACTAGCTGACCCGGCCACGCGTTGCTGTGGCTGATTTGGTGAAATGCAAAAGTAAGATACAGTATGAAAGAGAAAGAAACGGGTGTGTTGATTTCATATATATCGATTTCTGCCCATCTTTGAAGGACGGAGGTGGGGAAGCGAAAGCGAGGGAACATTGCTTCCCCCCCCCCCGAAAGCAGCTGTTTCTTCTCACTCTGAGACATTCCTAATGAGCCGAGGTTTGTACAATAAATCTCCTTCCCTTTGAAACGTGAAGATTCCCCCATTAGCATCCCTTTGATTTTATTTTTCCCCCTTTTTAATGAGCTCATTAGAATGGCAGGGAGGTAGGCGCGGGTTCTTCCGAATCGCAGAGGCTATCTCCCGGTAACATGCGCTCCCAAGGTCACGGGGGATGAAGGGACGGGTGCGGAGCGTCTGCTGAGTGGGGGGCAGCTGCGAGAAGCCAAGTTACAGGGAACCAGGCAGAGGGCCTTCTCGGTGGTGGCGCCCGCCCTGTGGAACTCCCTCCCACCAGATGCCCAAGAGAGAAACAGCTACCAGGCTTTGAGAAGACATCTGAAGGCAGCCCTGTTGAGGGAAGTTTTTAATATCTAATAATGTATTGTTTTAACATTCGATTGGGAGCTGCCCAGAGTGGGCGGGGTATAAATAAGAAATTATTATTACTAAATTACTAGCTGACCCGGCCACGCATTGCTGTGGCTGATTTGGTGAAATGCAAAAGAAAGATACAATATGAAAGAGAAAGCGGATGTTTATTATTATGATTATGATTATGATTATTATTATTATTATTATTATGCCCCACAGCTACCAACAAATTCAAACATTAAGCCCAGTTTAAAACATCAAACGTTAAAAAAACCCCGATCCAGAAATTCCAAATATTAGAGATTGGCAAGAAAAATTATTGTTATGTAGATATGGCCAATTTTTTTGCTTTGTTTAGTTTAGTTTAGTCATTTAGTCGTGTCCGACTCTTCATGACCCCATGGACCAGAACATGCCAGGCACTCCAGTCTTCCCCTGCCTATCTATCTATCTATCTATCTATCTATCTATCTATCTATCCATCTATCCATCTATCTATCTATCTATCTATCTATCTATCTATCTATCTATCTATCTATGTTTAGTCTTGTCCGACTCTTCGTGACACCCATGGACAAGAGCACGCCAGGCACTCCTGTCTTCCCCTGCCTTTCTATCCATCTATCTATCTATCCATCATCTATCTATCTATCTATCTATCTATCTATCTATCTATCTATCATCTATCTATGTTTAGTCTTGTCTGACTCTTTGTGACCCCATGGACCAGAACATGCCAGGCACTCCTGTCTTCCCCTGCCTATCTATCTATCTATCTATCTATCTATCTATCTATCTATCTATCCATCATCTATCTATCTATCTATCTATCTATCTATCTATCTATGTTTAGTCTTGTCCGACTCTTCGTTACCCCATGCACCAGAGCACGCCAGGCACTCCTGTCTTCCACTGCCCATCTATCTATCTATCTATCTATCTATCTATCTATCTATCTATCTATGTTTAGTCTTGTCCGACTCTTTGTGACCCCATGCACCAGAGCACGCCAGGCACTCCTGTCTTCCCCTGCCTATCTATCTATCTATCTATCTATCTATCTATCTATCTATCCATCATCTATCTATCTATCTATCTATCTATCTATCTATCTATGTTTAGTCTTGTCCGACTCTTCGTTACCCCATGGACCAGAGCACGCCAGGCACTCCTGTCTTCCACTGCCCATCTATCTGTCATCTATCTATCTATCTATCTATCAGATGTGCATGGAGGCGCAGGTTAATTCGGTGTCCAGGGCAGCTCCATCAAGGACGCAGGCTGAGACCCTCCTTGCCCATGAACTGTCTCGCTTAGAAGACGCCTGCTTCTTGGGAGAAAAGCAATGACAAACCTAGACAGCATCTTCAAAAGCAGAGACATCACCTTGCTGACAAAGGTCCGTCTAGTTCAAGCTATGGTTTCCCCAGTAGTGATGTATGGAAGTGAGAGCTGGACCATCAAGAAGGCTGATCGCCGAAGAATGGATGCTTTTGAATTCTGGTGCTGGAGGAGACTCTGGAGAGTCCCATGGACTGCGAGAAGATCCAACCGATCCATTCTGAAGGAAATCAGCCCTGAGTGCTCACTGGAAGGACAGATCCTGAAGCTGAGGCTCCAAGACTTTGGCCACCTCATGAGAAGAGAAGACTCCCTGGAAAAGACCCTGATGTTGGGAAAGATGGAGGCTCACTGGAAGGACAGATCCTGAAGCTGAGGCTCCAAGACTTTGGCCACCTCAGGAGAAGAGAAGACGCGCTGGAAAAGACCTAGGCTCTGGGGTTGAACCCCCAGCACCCCCCGCGTCGTGGCTTCCTTACTGGGCCATCAATCCATTTCTTGTTCGTGGCCCACAGCAGAATGCAACCGCTCTCTCCTTCCGTCGGCCCTCGAGAAACCTCTCCCCGTCTTCTCTGCTGGCCACATGGTGCGGATGTCGCCCAAATCCCATCTTCTTGCAATGTGCTACTGGCTGCCCCCCTTGCCCGAGGGGGGGTGCCCCTTCTCTGCTTTTATTAGAGACTCCTTTGTACTCTTAATAGTCCGGGTTTGCTCGGTAAACGCAAACAGACTTTCGTTTCGAGTCTTCCGTCTCTACTTTTTATTAGGTGTCACGAAACCCTCCCACCCCACCCCGATCTTAGAACAGCCTCCTTTTCCTTCCAGGCTGAGAAAATTAAAAGAGTTTTTTTTTTTTTATAGCTCTGCGCAGGGAGGTTGGGGAGTCGGCGCTACTGCGTCCCGGACTTTATTGGGGCTCCCACCTATTTTCATGGGCATTCTTATGAGCTGAAAGCTGGAATAAAGTGATTGATTGATCTTGATTGATTGATCTTCATAGGCGGAGGAACAACCCTCCTCCTCCCCTGCACCCCTGCAGGCTAATGGGCAAATCTCTTTCGAGTTTGATTTTTTTTATATATATATTTTATATAAAGGTAAAGGGACCCCTGGCCATTAGGTCCAGTCGTGACCGACTCTGGGGTCAATTGTTCTCCCTCTGTAAAGACAGCGCTCCATATTCAGAGAGCACACAACTGGTGTGGGTCGGACGCGACTAAACGACTAAACAACACCAACCTCAGGCAGATAGATAGATAGATAGATAGATAGATAGATAGATAGATAGATGATAGATAGATAGGCAGTGGAAGACAGGAGTGCCTGGCGTGCTCTGGTCCATGGAGTCACGAAGAGTCGGACATGACTGAACGACTAAACAACAACAACAGGCAGATAGATAATGATAGATAGATGGATAGATAGACTGACAGATGATAGATAGATAGACAGACAGACAGACAGATAGATAGGCAGCGGAAGACAGGAGTGCCTGGCGTGCTCTGGTCCATGGGGTCACGAAGAGTCGGATGCGACTATACGACTAAACAACAACAACAGGCAGATAGATAGATAGATAGATAGATGATAGATAGATAGATGGATAGATAGATAGATAGATGGTTAGATAGATGGATAGATAGATAGATGGATAGAGATAGATAGATAGATAGATAGATAGTTTAGATAGATAGAGATAGAGATAGAGATAGAGATAGAGATAGAGATAGAGATAGAGATAGATAGATAGATAGATAGATAGATAGATAGATAGGCAGTGGAAGACAGGAGTGTCTGGCGTGCTCTGGTCCATGGGGTCACGAAGAGTCGGATGCGACTATACGACTAAACAAGAACAACAGGCAGATAGATAGATAGATAGATGATAGATAGATAGATAGATAGATAGATAGATAGATAGATGATAGATAGGTAGATAGATAGATAGATAGATAGATAGGCAGTGGAAGACAGGAGGGCCTGGCGTGCTCTGGTCCTTGGGGTCAAGAAGAGTCCGACGCAACTAAACGACTAAACAACAACAACAACAACAACAGGGAGATAGATAGATAGATAGATAGATAGATAGATAGATAGATAGATAGATGATAGGCAGTGGAAGACAGGAGGTCCTGGCGTGCTCTGGTCCATGGGGTCACGAAGAGTCGGATGCGACTAAACGACTAAACAACAACAACAACAGGTAGATAGGTAGATAGACAGATAGATGATAGATAGATAGATAGATAGATAGATAGATAGATAGATAGATAGATAGGCAGTGGAAGACAGGAGGGCCTGGCGTGCTCTGGTCCATGGGGTCAAGAAGAGTCGGACACGACTAAACGACTAAACAACAACAACAGGTAGATAGATAGATAGATAGATAGATAGGCAGGGGGAGACAGGAGTGCCTGGCGTGCTCTGGTTCATGGGGTCAGGAAGAGTCGGACACAACTAAATGACTAAACAACAACAACAACAACAACAACAACAACAACAACAGAGAGAGAGAGAGAGAGAGAGAGAGAGAGAGAGAGAGAGAGAGAGAGAGATAGGCAGTGGAAGACAGGAGTGCCTGGCATGATCTGGTCCATGGGGTCATGAAGAGTCGGACGCGACTAAACGACTAAACAACAACAACAAGAAGCAGATAGATAGATAGATAGATAGATAGATAGATAGATAGATAGATAGATAGATAGATAGGCAGGGGAAGACAGGAGTGCCTTCTTCCACTGCCTATCTTCGATCGATCGATCGATCGATCGATCGATCGATCATGTGCCCTTCAGCTCTCTATATTGGACCAACAGGCCAAACCCTACGCCAGAGGATAAATGGACATAAATCTGACATCTGGAATCACAAGACAGAGAAACCAGTAGGAGAGCAGGGAAGCAGGGAAACCAGATAGGCAGGGGAAGACAGGAGTCTTTCGGAAGACCCTCAGGTGATGAAGTCTCTGTTGGCCCTTCCTAACCACCTGGGCTGTGTTGACCTTCCAAGGAAGGTCTCCACTAAGAGGGGACTCCCGGGAATGTAACCTGCGCCTCCCCGGACAGCTGGGAGTCCAAAATGAGAAGAGCCGGGATCTCCGTTCCCGTGGCGAGTGCGAGAACTGCCCGGAGGGGAGATCTCCTTTCCAAGAGCCGGCGCCCTTCCCCACCGAGAGAGCCACCCCATTTCCACATGTGTTTCTCCTCCACTTACACCTCTCCTCCTTCCCCCCCTTCTCTCATTATCGGTCTGCCGTCCCCAGGGGATCTCCGCAGCTCTTGTTTCGGAAGCAGGAAATGGGCCGCATAATCCGCCCGCCTGGATGTTGTGTCCGCGCGTCTGTCAGCAGTCATGAGAAGGCCCCTTCGACCCTTGACAGCTGCCTTCTGGACCCCTTAGCTGAAGGTGAGTCAGGCACAGCAAGGCGTGCCCGGGCCAGCTAGTGACTTAATAAAGGTAAAGGGACCCCTGACCGTTAGGTCCAGTCACGGACGACTCTGGGGTTGCGGCGCTCATCTCGCTTTACTGGCCGAGGGAGCCGGCGTACAGCTTCCGGGTCATGTGGCCAGCAGGACTAAGCCGCTTCCGGTGAACCAGAGCAGCGCACGGAAACGCCGTTGACCTTCCCGCCGGAGCGGGACCTATTGATCTACTTGCACTTGGACGTGCTTTCGACCTGCTAGGTGGGCAGGAGCAGGGACCGAGCAACGGGAGCTCACCCCGTCGCTGCGGGGATTCGAAACGCCGACCTTCCGATCAGCCAGCCCTCGGCTCTGGGGTTTAACCCACAGCGCCACCTGCGTCCCTAGATAAATGCTTATATGTGGCTGTAAATGTGGGATGGCTTTCAATTTCATTGTACTATGTACAATGACAGTAAAGTATCTATCTATCTACTTCTATCTATCTATCTATCTATCTTTCTATTATCTATCTATCTGTCTGTCTGTCTATTTATCTCTATCATCTATCTATCTATCTCTATGATCTATCTATCTATATCTATCATCTATCTATCTATATCTATCTATCTATTTTTAATATATCTCTATCTATCTATCTATCTATCTATCTATCTATCTATCTATCTCTATCATCTATCTATCTATCTATCTATCTATCTATCTATCTATCTATTTTTAATATATCTCTATCTATCTATCTATCTATCTATCTATCTATCTATCTATCTATATCTATCTATTTTTAATATATCTCTATGTATCTATCTATCTATCTAGGTTGGCAGGAGCTCACCCCGCCGTCGCGGGGACTCGAACCGCCGACCTTCTCATCGGCAAGCCCTCGGCTCTGGGTTGAACCCGCAGCGCCGCCCGCATCCCTTCCCCCCTTCTCCAATTATCAGCCTGCCCTCCCGAGGGGCTCTCCTTCGCTCTTGTTTTTCGGAGGAAATGGCCCGCCTAATCCGCTTGCTTGTGTGTCTGTCAGCCCCTTGACAGCTGTCTTCCGCACCCCCTTAAGCCCGCCTTAACCCAAGAAAGGTCCGGATCTGGGGGGGAAAGGGGGCTGCATCCCTCTTTGACGCCACAGATTCCGGTTCCCCACCCCCAAAGATGATGCTCTAATGCATCTGTCTGCCTATCTCTCTCTCTCTCTATCTATCTATCTATCTATCATCTATCTCTATCATCTGTCTATCTGTCTATCTATCTATCTATCTATCTATCTATCATTTATCTTTTTATCTCTATCTATCATCTACCTACCTACCTACCTACCTACCTATCTATAGCATTCAATTTCGTTGTACCGGTACTATGTACAATGACAATAAAGTATCTATCTATCTATCTATCTATCTATCTATCTATCTATCTATCTATCTATCTCTATCTATCATCTATCTATCTCTATACATCATCTATCTATCTATCTATCTATCTATCTATCTATCTATCTATCTATCTATTTTTCTCTGTCATCTATCCGTCTGTCTTGCCTGTCTGGCTATCTATCTATCTATCATCTATCTATCATCTATTTATCTATCGTCTATCTATATCTCTATCTATCATCTATCTATCTATCTATCTATCTATCTATCTATCTATCTCTATCATCTATCCGTCTGTCTTGTCTGTCTGGCTATCTATCTCTATCTATCTATCATCTATCTATCGTCTTCTCTCTATATTTATCTATCTATCTATCTATCTATCTATCATCTATCTATCTATCTATCTATCTATCTATCTATCTATCTATCTATCTATCATCTAGAAGGGTCCGGATCCCGGCGCGGGAAAAAGGGGTTTGATGCCGCTGATTCCGGTCCCCCCCCCCACCCCGCACCAAAGGTGATGCTCTAATGCATTTTGCATTAAGCGGCGAAAGAGCCACTCCCAACCCACTGGGGGCTGAAGGGTTAATAAAAAGTGGCAGGGTCTCTAACGACTCCTGCCGCGGTTGCTTGGCAACCCGAGAAGGTGCCTAATTAACGAAGGGGGTTTCTGGTAAATAAAGCTCACTCTGCTTTTGTTAGCCCAGCTCCGAAAAAAGTTTGGTTTCTTAATTCGAACCCGAGGCAGGGGGAAAATAAAATAAAATATTAGCACTGGGGGAAACGCGGTAGGGATTCTTATTAAGTCCCTTTTTGCTTGTAAATATATATATTTAGGAAAACTTCCTTTGATAGTATAAAAGACGTGAGGATGATTGGGTTAAATCGGTGGGGATTGATGGGGCTAAGAATGGGGGGGGCACGATATAATGTTAGAAGATGGGGAAAGGGTATGGGGAAAAGGAGTTGAGTTTACTGCATGTAGTATGTTGAGATAAAATATGATGGAAATGATGGATAGGTGGTACTTAACACTGGGGAAACGAGCCAAAATTTATCATACGTATGATAACAAATGTTCCTTCCTTCCTTCCTTCCTTCTTTCCTCCCTCCCCTCTTAGCAACATTCCTTCGTTCCTTCCTTTCTTCCTTCCTTCTCCCTCTGGCTTCCTTCCTTCCTTCCTTCCTTCCTTCCTTCCTTCCTTCCTTCCTTCCTTCCTTCCTTCATTCCCACCTCCTTCTCAGGAACATTCCTTCCTCCTTCCTTCCTTCCTTCCTTCCTTCCTTCCTTCCTTCCTTCCTTCCCCCCTTTTCTTCCTTCCCTTCCCCTTCCTTCCTTCCTTCCTTCCTTCCCTCCTTCTTTCTTCCTTCCCTTCCCCTTCCTTCCTTCCTTCCTTCCTTCCTCCCTTCTTAGCAACATTCCTTCGTTCCTTCCTTTCTTCCTTCTCCCTCTGGCTTCCTTCCTTCTTTCCTTCCCACCTCCCTTCTTAGGAACATTCCTTCCTGCCTTCCTTCCTTCCTGCCTGCCTGCCTTCCTTCCTTCCTTCCCCCCTTCTTTCTTCCTTCCCTTCCCCTTCCTTCCTTCCTTCCTTCCTTCTTTCCTCCCTCCCTTCTTAGCAACATTCCTTCGTTCCTTCCTTTCTTTCTTTCTTCCTTCCTTCTCCCTCTGGCTTCCTTCCTTCTTCCTTCCTTCCTTCCTTCCTTCCTTCCTTCCTTCCTTCCTTCCTTCCTTCCTTCCCCCCTTTTCTTCCTTCCCTTCCTTCCTTCCTTCCCTCCTTCTTTCTTCCTTCCCTTCCCCTTCCTTCCTTCCTTCCTTCCTTCCTTCCTTCCTTCCTTCCTTCCTCCCTTCTTAGCAACATTCCTTCGTTCCTTCCTTTCTTCCTTCTCCCTCTGGCTTCCTTCCTTCTTTCCTTCCCACCTCCCTTCTTAGGAACATTCCTTCCTGCCTTCCTTCTTCCTTCCTTCCTTCCTTCCTTCCTTCCTTCCTTCCTTCCTTCCTTCCTCCCTTCTTAGCAACCTTCCTTCCTTCCTTCTCCCTCTGGCTTCCTTCCTTCCTTCCTTCCTTCCTTCCTTCCTTCCTTCCTTCCTTCCTTCTTAGGAACATTCCTTCCTGCCTTCCTTCCTCCCTCCCTCCCTCCCTCCCTTCCTTCCTTCTTAGCAACCTTCCTTCCTTCCTTCCTTCCTTCCTTCCTTCCTTCCTTCCTTCCTTCCTTCCTCCCTTCTTAGCAACCTTCCTTCCTTTCTCCTTCCTTCCTTCCTTCCTTCCCTCCCCCTCTGGCTTCCTTCCTTCCTTCCTTCCTTCCTTCCTTCCTTCCTTCCTTCCTTCCACCTCCCTTCTTAGGAACATTCCTTCCTGCCTTCCTTCTTCCTTCCTTCTTCCTCCCTTCTTAGCAACATTCCTTCCTTCCTTCCTTCCTTCCTTCCTTCCTTTCTTCCTTCTCCTCTGGCTTCCTTCCCTTCCTTCCTTCCTTCCTTCCTTCCTTCCTTCCTTCCTTCCTTCCTTCCTTCCTTCCTTCCTTCCTTCTTAGCAACCTTCCTTCCTTCCTTCCTTCCTAACCTGTCATACCTAAAATAAACCACACCTGTCATACCTAAAATAAAGCTTAAACGCAAAAAAACAACCTGTCGCAGCAATTACATGTCATCAGCAAAACAGCGCCCTCTAGGGATGGTACTTCAGGTACTACAGCTACAAAAGCAAAAAACGGGCGCAGCTATTACGCATCGCAGCAAAAACCTCAGAGCTCCGTCGGCCATTTGCAAGCTTGCAAACCGGTAATTGAAAACGGGGGGGGGGGGGGGCGAGAATAGGGTAATAGAAAAGAGGGGGGGCCGAGAAGAGGGTAATTGAAAACGGGGGTGGGGGCAGGCGGAAGTTGAACAGGGGAACTTCTAGGCCGGCACTGGGTTGCCGCCGTTAATGCCATCCAATGCAGGCCCAGCCCAACCGCCGCCCAGGCCCCTTAGCCCCCCCCCCGCCTCCGTGAAAGGCAGGCCCCGGCCCTTCCCCGCTGCTGCTCATGCCGCCAGAGCCAGCCACCGCAGCTGCCATGAAAGGCAGGCTGGACACGATCCCCGCAGCCGCTGCCGGCCCTCTCCTCTCCTACCACCCCCCACAGACGCAGCCATCCACACCACAGCATTCACACACATAGCCACAGCAAGGCGTGGCCGGGTCAGCTAGTGGGTATATGGAATCTCTCTGCAAAGGCTGTGCAAGTGCCCACTTCCCCACCGCAGCTGCCATGAAAGGCAGGCCGGACACCATCCCCGCAGCCGCGGCCGGCCCTCTCCTCTCCTACCCCCCACCCACAGCATTCACACACAGAGCCACAGCAAGGTGTGGCCGGGTCAGCTAGTTTCATATAAGACTTAAAATAGGGGGGAAACGAAAGTCGCCTCGCACAAAAAGAAAGTTCCGGCTTTTTCCCCAAATAAGTCTCCCGCAGCCCGAAGGACTGGGGGCTGTTGACAGAGGAGACCCATCGATTCTCCTCCTTTCTCCCGGAGCATTCACCCAGCAAAGCCGGTTTGGCCCAGTCACCCCGCTCAGCTGGCAGCCTGCCCTCCCGCTGTCCGGCCAGGCGAAGGATTTGCCAGATCTCACATTGTAACTCAAATCTGCTTTTATTAAGGGGGGGGGTGTTTCTTGGCAGCGCTTTCCGGCCGATTGATTTCGCTGTGACTCGGTTTCCCTGAATGTTTTCCGTCCGGCCAGCAACGACCTCGGAAGGCAAGTGCAAAAACCAGGGTTTTGCCAGAGGGAGA
>JAWWNF010001278.1:0-60801 GCA_034641395.1 Darevskia armeniaca
AAAACTTGGGGAGAAGTCCACACACAAGCATGCCCACAGGCCCCAAAACTGGATTCAACTTGAACCCCCTACCCTAAAGTTATTGCTTGCTTTCCCTCACGTCAGTGAACATAAATGGTTTGGATTGTTTCATTTGCGCAAATCCGGTCTTCCTACTGCTCCCAAGCTCTTATTTCTGCTGTTGTTCTATCCTTGCTTTAGTTTGCGGAGTTCCCTCTCGGCCCATTGAAGGGACAGCGAGGATTTTTGGAGGCAGCCAAGCCGAAGCAGGAAACTTCCCCTTGGCAAATTTATTTCGAAAACCCACCAGCTGGTGGGGCTCTGATTTCGGACCGCTGGGTTCTCACTGCAGCTCATGTGCTGGAGGGGACACCGTGCCCAGTCATCCATGCAGGGAAGCTTCGCATTGGGAGAAAAGCCATGGAAGGCGCTAGGCCACTGGATGTGGAAGCCACATTCATCCATCCCGACTGGTTGGAAATGGCAAACAGCCGGTCCCGGACAAACTTCAACAATGACATTGCTCTAGTGAAGTTGGCAAAACCCTTGACAATGAATGACGACATCTCACCCATTTGCTTGCCTGGTGCATCATCTGACTACGACTTGCCGGTGGGGATCCTGGGCTACATATCTGGCTGGGGCAGAACGGATAAGACGCTTGCGGCAAGAATACTTAGGTACACCCGGATCCCTGTGGTAAACATGGACAGGTGCCAAAGCGTGAGGCCAAATCCCCCGGCAGATTCTTTGACCTATGTGTTCACAGACAATATGATTTGTGCGGGGGGCAACGGGAAGGACAGCTGCGAGGGAGACAGCGGCGGGGCGTATGCCGTCGAATATCCCCACGACAAATTGCACTACTATGTTGCTGGCCTGGTTTCTTGGGGGCCAAAGTGCGGCACCTACGGCCTCTACACTAAGGTGTCAAATTACGTGGATTGGATCGCAAACGTCATGAGCCAGAATGAGACCAGAAGGATGCATTCGTGTCTGTAGAAGCACCTGCTTGGCTCCCTTGACGTTTTCTTCAGTCGTTTGGGCTAGTGGCATTTCTCCAACGTGGGACCCCAGCTGTTGTTGGACTACAACTCCCATCATCCTTAGCTAGCAGGGACAGCGGTCAGAAATGATGGGAGTTTGTAGTCCAACAACAGCAGAAAACCCAAGTTAGAGAAATACTGGTAATGCAAGAGAGGGGAGGTTGGAGTGAAGGTCCATGCACTGCAAGTCTCTTTACACAAGCTGCTTTCTTGAGAAGCAAACAGAGCAACCAAAAGCTTTCGGGCTGGATTTGTTCTTATATGATTCCCTGTCTGCTTAATTTCTTCTTATATATCTTATGCCTTTCTTTGTAGCTTCTTAAACTCCTTTGGAAAGTGCCCTATACCACAGATCTTTTTTTCAAGTCAAGTACTTTATTACGCTCATAGACCAGCATAAGCAAAACATCTAAATAAATAGCATAACAGTATGAATCTAAATGAATAATTATTAAATAAACAGGAGCAAGAACCGAACGTAGATTTAAACATATACATAGAATACTTAATTAAGCATAGATAATGGGTGCGTAAAAGTTTATAAGAAAAATTAAGATTTTTTTTTTAAAAAAAATACACATTTTATTAGAAGAATTTCTTTTATATAAAAAAAGAGAGAGTGAGGGGGGCGGGAAGAAAGAGAGAAAAAAGTGAGTGGGAATGAAAAAGAAAAAATACTGTTACATACCCATGCATTGATATGCAGGTGTGTATATTCTTGTTATCCTAATAAGATAAGATTTCTTTATTGTCATTGTACAAGTACAATGAAATTCGATTTAAAATAAATAAATAAATAAATAAATAAATAAAATAATAATTTAAAATGCACATATAATTGTCAATAACCTAATATGTTCTGTGTAAACAGATGATGCCAATAGGGATAAGAACTTCATATTTGTAGCTGCTTATGGTTTGAACCAGCTGAAGAAAGCACAGTGCTCATCACAACTTGTTCCTGCCCTGCCACTGAATCGAAGTTTGCTCTGAGCGGGTTTTCCAGGGGAGAGGGACACACAGCTCTTCAGCGGGGGGGGGGGGGGCAGGGGGGAGCCTGTTCACACCTTTAAGAAAATGATTATAAAGGTGCCCTGCAGTGTTGGAGAAGGCAGGTGTGACTATACTTCAGAGACAGCAGGGGCCAACATTTCTGGCAATTGTGTCACAAGCAAAGTCCAAAAATCATGACAGTGTCCTTCTAGTGCTTGTAGAACACAACGGGGGTGGGGGGGAGAGAAAGACAGACCCTCCAAGTGTCCCTATTTTCCAGGGACAGTCCCACAGTTACAGAAGCCGTCCCAGGGTATGCAAAGAGCACAAACCAAAACCCCTTTAAAACCATTTCAAAAGCTACATAGGCAGGGGGAAAGAAACAGTTTCTCATCCTCAGTGATGCCACAAGGGCTTTACAATCTATAATGTACATATCTCTATTGCAGTAAGTTGTTGTTTTTCTGGAGGGTGGTTTTGGATTGAGGGAGGTACCACATGGAAGTGCAACAAAGTCTGGTTTGCTGCCACTGATACATAGCGGGGGGGGGGGGACCGCATTTATTGTGTGCAACAGGATGACAGGAGCACTTCCCTGTCTCTGATAGTTAGCCTTTCCTTGGAACAAGCCCTCACTGCTTCTTCTGCTGCCACTGCTACAGAATCTCCACAGCTTCATTTGTATGTTGAACGCAGCCCTGATTCTACAAATACATTACATATTGCTTGTAACACATACTCAGTTGGATTATATTAAAAAGAGAACCAAATGCAGAATCACTCGTGCTGCCTTCTTGTTCCCTCCCACCCGATAGACTTGAAAGGATCTTTACTGCTTTGTTAATGTATTGCGCTCTGGAAATGCAGCAGCTGTGATGCAGCAGCTAAAAAAGCCAATGCAATTCTGGGCTGCATCAATAGGAGTATAGCATCTAGATCAAGGGAAGTAATACCGTAGTACCACTGTATTCCGCTCTGGTCAGACCTCACCTGGAATACTGTGTCCAGTTCTGGGCACCACAGTTCAAGAAGGATACTGACAAGCTGGAACGTGTCCAGAGGAGGGCAACCAAAATGGTCAAAGGCCTGGAAATGATGCCTTATGAGGAACGGCTTAGGGAGCTGGGTATGTTTAGCCTGGAGAAGAGAAGGTTAAGGGGTGATATGATAGCAATGTTCAAATATATAAAAGGATGTCATATAGAGGAGGGAGAAAGGTTGTTCTCTGCTGCTCCAGAGAAGCGGACACGGAGTAATGGATTCAAACTACAAGAAAGAAGATTCCACCTAAACATTAGGAAGAACTTCCTGACAGTAAGAGCTGTTCGACAGTGGAATTTGCTGCCAAGGAGTGTGGTGGAGTCTCCTTCTTTGGAGGTCTTTAAGCAGAGGCTTGACAGCCATCTGTCAAGAATGCTTTGATGGTGTTCCTGCTTGGCAGGGGGTTGGACTGGATGGCCCTTGTGGTCTCTTCCACTCTATGATTCTATGATTCTAAATGGGACCAGATGCTCCCGGCAGTCAAATTTTGACATTTTGTGCAACTTTGGGCTTGACCATATTTGAGCTGGATCTCACTTAGAATCCACGTTGACTCCATTCAAATTTGGCCTCATTAGTCGAAACATGCATGTATTTGCAGTCGAAAAATCAAATCCACTTTCCTCTTTGATCCCTTTTCTCTTTGATACCGTCTTAAATTAGACGGTTGTTTTAAATGTGTTAATTTTGTACAAACCTATGCGTGCAAGAATCAGATGAGCAGTGTGCATTTTTTAAAAAATGTGTTTGCCTAGGAATTGCACAATAGCACACATCCAGGAATTCCCAACTCAACACAAGCTTGCACACTCACACTTTATGCTGTCTTAATATGATGGGCATTTTGCATTCTGAAACAGGAAGTTGGTTGTAGGAGAAATCAATACAGTAATACTATATAGAGTTAAATCAATAAGAGGAGAGGAAGCGTAGCAGGGAGATCTGGAGAAACCACTGTTTTTCATTATTGTACAAATTGAATATTTTTTAAATGGTTGTGGTTTCTGAAGCTCATTTGAAATCTTAAAAAAATGTGGTATAAGCACTGATAACTGGAAACATTGGCCTGCAAGGGCTCCAATTGGAGATCAGCCTTTACCAAAGGTGTCATGTGTTATGTATTCAATGGTCTGTGTTTGCCTGAGCTTGAGTCTGGACTAAGGATTCTGAGCTCCTGTGTTCTGATTTGATACATGATATCCAATCACAGAACATTTCAGGATTTGGGCCTCTGCCATTGGCCCCTAAATTCTGAGTCATGATTCGCAGCTTGGAAGTTTAGACAGCCAATCACGTTGGGAATGGGAGTGGCCCGGGCCTTCAGAAAAGTATATAAGCAGTTGCTTTGCCCCTCTTGTCCAGTTATGTTAGTTCACTAAAGGTTCTTGCAGTTATCACTGTGTCTTGCCTCGTGGGAACCCACCTACACTTCATCATGGACTTTGAAGAAGCACGAACTCATGGCGAAAACGAGAAACAAGCTAAGAGGAGGGCACGTTTGGCAAACCCTCACTATGATCAACTCCCAGCCAGAAACCAATGTCCCCACTGTGGAAGGACATGTGGATCCAGAACTGGCCTCCACAGTCACTTACGGACTCACTGTTAAGACTGTGTTCATGGAGACATAACTGGTGTTATGTCCCTGGGGAAAAGAGACACTCGGAGGGTCTGGAAAATCCGTATTACTGGGTCCAGCTTTGGGTGTGTGTGTAAGCACTCACACCTTTCCACCACCCCTTTCTGCTGACTCCTGCAGCATGCCAGTGGTCACATATTATATATAAACACACCCATTTCACAGATTGTTTCCCTTTCCTTTGTAACCTCCCAGTTGCTCCACTTTTTGTTCAGATGCTCAGGCACCATCTGTGTCTTGAAAAGTACATTGTGCTGAAAGAGGAAGTGGCAAAAGACTATTGCTTTTCCAACTTCCTCCTCCAACAATATATACTTTGCAAGATGGAGACCCCATAACAAAGTGGGCACTGAGCAGTCAGTCAGTAGGATGCTGGGAGATGTGGCAGGCACCTTCAAGGGTGCATGCCTTAACCTGAGCTGGAAAGGTGCTTTTAAAAAGGGAATTCAAGAAATCCGGGGTTCTTTTAGTTATGTGTTGGGATAGTACATGTGCAGCATAGAGCTGTAGCAGCAGCTGTTTAAATAAACACCAGGGTCAAGATCCTCGGGAATAATGACTAAGCAGGCTGGGGTTTTCCCCATCTGGCTCAATAACTTGGAGAAAACAAAAACACAGTTTCATGATCTAAGGCTTTTCTACCAAAACAGTAACATTCTTTCCTCATTTAAAAAATAATAATTCCCAGATTTCTGCATCTTAGAAATTCCTTTGGAGGAGCAGAGCTATCCCAAAGCACTGAATTCAGGGAGTGGCAAAGAGGAAGGGGAGGCTTGAAGGAGTTTCCAAAGAGGAGGGACAGAAGGACTGAAAGGTCACGAGGAACTCAAGGGAGATAGATGTGCAGGGCAGGGAATAATAATAATAATAATAATAATAATAATAATAATAATAATTTATTATTTATACCCCGCCCATCTGGCTGGGTTTCTGCACTTCCATTAACCATTTGTTCACAGGCTCTTCTGAGGTGGAAACCCAGCCAGATGGGCGGGGTACAAATAATAAATTATTATATTATTATCATTATATAGGTTTGAGTCCTGACTTTCTTTTTCTAAACAGAAAGATGAAAGGGTGCACACCACCCTGCCTCCTTTTTACCTGGGATAAATGATTTTTATGTAGTGGGTGGGTAGTTGTGACCACAAGGTAGGCCAACCCTATGGACCAGGTATTATTATTATTACTATTATTACTAGTATTACTAGTATTACTAGTATTATTATTTGAATTTATATACTGCACTATACCCTAAGGTCTCAGGGCAGTTCACAGAATAAAATGAAGATATAAAACCACAAAATACATAATAAAAATAAAAACAACAACCCAATAACCCCACCCACATTTTAAAAGGGCATAGGATGTATAGGCATATGCTGAAAAGTGGGACAGAAATTGATCTGCTGCCCCACCCCAAAAAAACTAATAACTACCAGCAGAATAAAATAAAAAAATTCCTTCCAGTAGCACCTTAGAGACCAACTAAGTTTGTTCTTGGTATGAGCTTTCGTGTGCATGCACACTTCTTCAGATACACTGAAACAGAAGTCACCAGACCCTTATATATAGTGAGAGGGTGGGGAGGTGTATTACTCAGAGGGTTGGTGGAAATGGGTGAAAGGTTGATAGCTGTGGTAAACCTGTTGACGACTGTTAACGGCTGCAATTAGTCTTACAGGAAAAAGCAAGGGGTGAGAAGGTTAAAAAAGCTTTGTCATGTATAATGAGATAAGAATCCAATGTCTTTGTTCAGACCAGGTCTCTCCATGGTTTTAAAAAGTCTACAGGGTGAAACCCAGAGTTTTATAAGGAAACTAGTTGAATTCAGCCCATTAATAATGGGCGCTAGCGGCGGCGACCGGGACCCGAGGCGCAATATGCAGTTGTCCCCCTCCCTTCCTTCTCCCCGCCTCAGCCGGCCAAGCCACCACCATGGCGGAGCCGCCTGTTGCCGCTGCCCCGCCGGCAGCCCTGGCGACGGCCACCCTCCCCGCCGCCGCCACGGGCGGCTGAGGCGGGGAGAAAGAAGGAGGGGGAGAAGCAGCAGCGCGCGGGGAGCGCCCGCCATTGCGGCTTCTGGCCCCAGAGCAGGAGGAGGCGGCGGTAGGAGCGGCGGCGGCGGCGATTGAAGCGGAGAGCTTCGGAGGCTCGCGAAGCGCAAGCGCTTCGCTCGCGCTGTGCTCCAACCAATCAGCCTCCTCCTCTCTGCGCTCCAATCTCTGTGTCAGTGGAGCGCATGCGCAAGTTGGCCAATTCCACTGACACACGGACGGTGGACGCAGGGACACAGGGAGATTATTATATAGGATGGTGATTACTGAATGACTGAGGGACTTAATAAAAGGCACGTGGGGACCTGAAGCCTCCTAGATTTTGTGCTTTGTGTAGACACACAGTTTGTTGTCCTGGGGCGAGAACACTTTCGGGATTATTTTTCAAGAATCTTCCCCAGTTTGGTGCCTTTGAGATGTTTTGGACTACCGTGTCCATCACCCCAGACAGCATGGCTGGTTTAGGGGGAAAGAGATCCCTGTGAGGCAAGGCGCCCTGTCAAGGTTCTGTTGACCACCTGTCCTTCTCAGGATGAACACTTCTCAGGATGAACACATCCAAATGCAGCACTTTGCTTTTGTCCACTAAATAATAATAATAATAATAATAATAATAATAATAATAATAATAATTTATTATTTGTACCCCGCCCATCTGGCTGGGTCTCCCCAGCCACTCTGGGCGGCTTCCAGCAAACATTAAAATACATTAACACATCACAGATTAAAAACTTCCCTGAACAGGGCTTGCCTTCAGGTGTTTTCTAAATGTCATGTAGTTGTTGATCCTTTTAACCTCTGCTGGGAGGGCGTTCCACAGGGCGGGCGCCACTACCGAAAAGGCCCTCTGCCTGGTTCCCTGTAGCTTTGCTTCTCGCAGTGAGGGAACCGCCAGAAGGCCCTCGGCGCTGGATCTATGTCCGGGCTGAATGGTGGGGGTGGAGACGCTCCTTCAGGTATACAGGACCGAGGCCGTTTAGGGCTTTAAGGTCAGCACCAGCACTTTGAATTGTGCTTGGAAACGTACTGGGAGCCAATGTAGATCTCTCAGGACCGGTGTTATGTGGTCCCGGCGGCCACTCCCAGTCACCAGTCTAGCTGCCGCATTCTGGATTAATTGCAGCCCTTATGTTATGCGGCAGAAAGAAAAGAGGTGCGTTCAGGGTGATGTCTTAACCCTATGTTTGCTCCTGCTGACCCCCAAGTACTGAAAACACAACTGTCCCTCCAACTGCATTGCCAAACCTGTGTACAGTGGTACCTTGGTTGTCGAACTTAATCTGTTCTGGGAGTCCGTTCGGCTCCCGGTACCATTCAAAAACTAAGGTGTGGCTTCCGATTGGCTGAAGGAGCTTCCTGCACTCAATCAGAAGCCGCGTCGGAAGTTCGGCTTCCAAAAAACATTCACAAACCAGAACACTTCTGGGTTGGCGGCGTTCGGGAGCCAATTTGTTTAGGAGCCAAGCTGTTCGACAACCAAGGTACCACTGTATTTGCAAAGGCCCGTTGTATTTCCTGGGTCATGGCAGAGTGCAAAAGAACATTGGGTTAGCATGATGGCTTTATGTATACAGTGAAAACAGAAAAGCACAGAAGAGTCTTAAAACAGAACCCAAAGTTTTGCACAGCAGTGACTTTAATATTTGTAGAATGCCATTTTTGTGAAGCGATATATGCAAATTTACAGTTAGGCAGGCGCATTATTTGGGGAGCACATAAGATGTGGTTGAAAATCTCTTAGCCAATAGTGGGACAGGTTCTAGAAGTCTGGATTGCACCACCAAGAGTTGGATTAAAAGTATTGCACTAATATAGCTTTACCCAGTAGAGTAGTAGTATTAGGAAAAAAACATCAGCAGATAATTTGACTAGTAGTGAAGTAGGTTCTTTGGAGAAGTATGACTAATAATAACCTTTTAAAGGAAGACCAACTGGGCTGAAGCCTGACTCACAGATTCACGTTTATCACTTGAGTACTGTACACTTGACGACTGTGTGATCATCAGCCGCCCTTCAAAAGCATTAAGATGTGAAAGTTATGTGTGTCATATTAGATCTGTCATGGCTCCATTGAAACATGAAAGTTTGGATGGGGCAGTCACCAAGCGATAAATATGCATGTGTGAATCAGTCCTTCGTTACCCCTTAACCACAAAGAGTCCAGTTGTAGCCTGGGCACAATGTGAAGCCATTTTATCTAGCTCTCAGCAGTCCTAACAAATTAGAATCAAGGCATGGAGAAATGTTTTATTTGATTGCGAGAAACTGGAAAATGCAGAACATACCTACAATAGAAGACTGGCAAATGAAAATGATGGACTATATGGAACTTGCCGAAATGACCGGAAGACTCCGTGACCAGAGGGAGGAGACAGTGGAAAAAGACTGGAAAAAACTAAAAGACTACTTTAAAAAGCATTGTAAGATTTAAAGGTTGAAATAAAAGTTGGATTATATAAGAGACTGCAGATTAAATAGACAGTATGATGTATTAAGGATAGATTATTTAGGTGAAAACTATTGATTAAAGAAATAGCATTAGTGTGAATTATAAAAGACGTTCAAAGATGTTAAGAGATTACTAAGATGATATAAAATGAAACGCAGCGGGGGGGACGTGAGGAAGTCACCCCAAAGATGTGTATAAAAAATGGAGGGGAAAATAGAATGTATGTTGTGTATGTTTATTTGACTATATATTAGAAATTATGTTATACAGGATGATTTTTTTTCATTGTTTGTTATTTGTATGTTTAATTATAAAACCCAATAAAATTCTTTAAAAAGAAAGAAAGAAATGTTTTATTTGTATCGGGTGGTGGGATTGAGCTCAAAAGTGGTTAGAGATGTTCTACACTTAAACCTCTCTTTGGTGTTTGAATGCCATAACCCAGGAATCCTCAAAAGTGAAGTAGGGTTGGCAACATTTGAACTAGCAACTGTAGCTGTGCCTTTAATAGTAGCTTGCAGACATTAACAGGGAATGATTTCCTTCAAACTGTGAAAAGTATCAGCTGCTCATTTTTGTGGGCCATTCTCCTGTTAAAGGCAGAATAAGCACACCAGCCTTTTTGTTGTTGTTCCTCATCCATTGCCAACATTAGTGTAAAACTCACTGCTAGGTGGCAATGACTTTATTTTAGATGAGCCTAAGAAATGGAGGAGGATGGAAGAACGGAAGCCCTTTTTGGACTATTTAAAGAAATATTATAATGTGATGGATTTGTGAGCAGGATTTGAACTATGAACACCAGAAATAACTAGAGACTATTGTATTATGGCTATGGTATAGAAGAGTGAAAATAAGTTGCAGCAATAAGTATAAAAAACACCGCGGAAAATGGGATGGGAAGTCGATAAAACAGAAGAAAAATTATTATGTACTAGCTGGCCCGGCCACGCGTTGCTGTGGGCTATTTTGTGAAATTGGATAAGTTAGAGTAAGTGCATGGATACTCACAGGTGGAGTAAGTTCATGTTGCATGGTTTGTATGTTGTTGCATTTATTTGTTGTTGTTGCAGTTTGAATGAGGTAGTTTGTTCATTCAAGTTCAGCTTATCCCGATGAACTTCCGCCTGGTTCCTCTCAGTCTTTCCCCCTCCGTTTTTGCCTGGCTTCCCACAGGTTATCCTGATGAACCTTCGCCTGCCTGCTCTCAGTCTCCCCCCCCCCCCTTTTCGCCTGGCTTAACACAGCTGATCCCGATGAACTTCTGCCTGGCTCCTCTCAGTCTCCCTCCTCTGTTTTCGCTTGGCTTCCCACAGTTTATCCCGATGAACTTCCGCCTGGCTGCTCTCAGTCCCCCCCCCCCCGGTTTTCGCCTGGCTTAGCACAGCTTATCCCGATGAACTTCCGCCTGCCTCATCTCAGTCTCCCCCCCTCCGTTTTCATCTGGCTTCCCACAGCTTATCCCAATGAACTTCCACCTGTCTCATCTCAGTCTTCCCCACCTCCTGTTTTTGCCTGGCTTCCCACAGCTTATCCCAATGAACTTCCGCCTGCCTCCTCTCAGTCTCCCCCCCCCCTCCGTTTTTGTAAAGTAAAGTAGAGCCGTTTGGCTGTAAATTAGAGCCGAGGCCTGGCTGTAGAGCCGAGGCCTGGCTGTAAAGTAGAGCCGAGGCCTGGGAGGCCGAGGCCTGGCTGTAGAGCCGAGGCCTGGCTGTAAAGTAGAGCCGAGGCCTGGGAGGGGGGGCTTCCCACAGCTTATCCCAATGAACTTCCGCTTTCCTCCTCTCAGTCTCCACCCCTCCGTTTTCGTAAAGTAAAGTAGAGCCGTTTGGCTGTAAATTAGAGCCGAGGCCTGGCTGTAAAGTAGAGGCGAGGCCTGGCTGTAGAGCCAAGGCCTGGCTGTAAAGTAGAGCCGAGGCCTGGGAGGCCGAGGCCTGGCTGTAGAGCCGAGGCCTGGCTGTAAAGTAGAGCCGAGGCCTGGGAGGGGGGGAGTGTTTTTGGCGGCTCGGAGGCTGCGGTTTGGGTGGTGTGAGGGCGAAAATGGCTGTGAGGCGTTGTAGGCACTGTGTGAAATGGTGGACAGAGAGGGCGAGGTTTTGCTGTGATGTCATACGTAAGCGCAAATTTCTTGCTTATTTAGCTGTAGTACCAGCATAGCCGTCGCTAGAGGGCGCTGTTTTGGTGGTGATGTCATATTTGTGGGACAGAGTTTTTTGCGGTTTTTCTTTATTTTAGGTATGACAGGTGTGGTTTTTCTGAATTTTTATTACGCCAAAAAACAATGAGATGGTAATGGAAACGCTGTGTCCAAATTTGATGCGATTTGGTCCAGCGGTTACGGAGCAAGGGTGTTTCGGACAAACGCGCAATGGGAACATTTTTATATATATAGATGGGAATTTTATGTGAAATTTGTGGAAATTCAATAAAACATATTATAAAAGAATGGAGAATGGAGCTGTTCCTGAATATAGTGCCATGACTATCCCTTGTAACAGCCATCCTTGCCTGACATATTTGGATCCACTGACAACTTCTGCAGCTGCCTTATTAACCACAAGAAACTAGCATTCCTCCTAGCACAAGGATGTAATCAAAGGCATGCTGTGCTCCTTTGGGGATAGTGACACAGGAATATAATACGTTGTTTTTATCTGCCCATTACTAAAGCAAGTAGTACAGAAATCTTTTAGCGATTATTACATCGACACAGTTTCAAACAAGCTATCATTTATTTGATTGTTATATCAATCAGCTAAACCCTAGATGGATTAATGAAAAGGATTTGCTAAACCATGAGTTAACGCCCTACTTATTCATTCCTGGGAAGGAGCTATGAAACAATACATTGGAGGTGGCAGTTCTTTCAAAAATGGTGGGAGCTTCCATTGATTGAATCACAACGGATGCTTACATTCCAATATGTTAATCTGACCCTTGCATTGAGACCCAATCCTTCCCCACTATGCCCTTGATCCAGTCCAGGTAGTTCATAACTTTGGTGTAAAAGCCATAGCCTTTGCCGCAACCGATGCCCCAAGAAACAATCCCTGAGACCACCCAGCGCCCAGTCTCCGGGTCGCGTACAGCAAAGGCCCCCCCACTGTCGCCCTGACAGGTATCTTTTGCTTCATGAGGGGAACCTGCACAAAACATGTTCTCTGTGAAGACCGGGTCCCGGTCGCCAATCTTCTGCCCTTTCAGCCACTGCTGACAGGATAAACGCCTTGCTACTGGAATCGGTACGTATTTTAGCTTGTGAGCAAGGAAGTTCTTCTCTACTCCGAAGCCACTGGCATAACCCATCCATCCTTGAGCGTAGAAGGTGCTGTTCCCTGGATCTGGGAGACAGATTGGCAGCAAGTCGGGGCCAAGCATCACTGGGTCCTCCAGCTCCAGAAGGGCAATGTCCCCGTCAAAGTTCTCCTCAAGGCCCTGGTTGTATGCTGGGTGGATGTAAACTTTGCGGACGGGGCGATTGCCTAGCTTTATGAGCTCCTCCACGTCTGTGTGGCCCAGGAAGACTAGAGTCTTCTCAATCACCTCAGAGTGCTCAGGGCTCTGAGCCATCCGAGATGCACTGGTCCCCTTGGGGTACAAAGTGTGCGCTGCGGTCAAGATCCAGCGGTCACCCAGCAATGCCCCGCCTCCACGGCCGGTGATGAATGTTTTCGCTTGCCATGGGAAGCTGCCTGGTGGCGCGTCTTGGCCGTCAATAATCCGTTGGATTGTTATGATGGGGTTGTCTGGCCTTCCACAGACTGCAAGAGAGACAATATGGTCAAGAAAGGCGACTGCCCTCCTTATTTTGTGTGCTTCCATTTGCTCTTAACAGAACATGTCAGACCTTTCCCATGTAATCAATTTTACCCCCACCAGCATTTGCTCTTATTATTAACATACTTAGCCAACTACCTGGAGATTCAGGACAGATAAAAGAGCATACTCTTCTTAAACAGGGCATTGTTAAACTGTGTCATTCATCACCATAAGCTGGGTGGCTTTATCCAGTGCTTTTTGGGGGGGGGGACTCACGGGTGCACATACCCCTAAACATTTTGTGAATCTAACAGGAGAAGAAACTAAAATGTTAAAAATTTTAAGTTTCTCCTCTAGCATGGTGAATCGTCAGTTCCGTTGCTACCCCTGATGGTGGCCTCATTTCCTGTCACGGTGTTTCCTGAGTCTCAGATGGAAGCGAGCGTTTAATGTGTGAAGCAGTGTGGAATGTGGATGTGTGGGATCAGGAAGATGTTAGTGCACACAACCTCATGCCAATGTGGAAGTTACTCTGAGCTGTCAGCTGTGTCATATGAGGTAATGCATGTTCTTTGTACTTTTGTCCATTTACTGTACTTATTTTCCCCGATTTGAACGATAAAATGGTGATTTTTCTTGTGTCAAAATGAGAGTGCCCCTAAACATTTTTAAGAAGAAAAAAAAGCACTGGTTTTATCATAGAATTGTAGAGGATAAGGCTATAAATGGCTACTTTTCATGATGGGTAAACTCTAGCACCAGGACTTGAGGCAGAATAACTCCAAATACCGGGTACTAGTCAATGGTTCACTGATCCTTCTCGCCTCTTCAATGGTGTCCCTCAGCTTTAGCTTCAACTTCTCACCTGAGCTGCCGGCAGGACCAGTGCTGGCAATTTTTGCGCCCTAGGCGAGGGGGCGGGCCACGTGACGTCATTACATATGACGCACGTTGCGGAGCGGTGCCCCGCCCCCTTCCCGGCCGGGCGCCCCCCCGCCACCGCGGTTTGCTTGCGCCGCCGCTGGTTGGGGCGGCGGCAGGCGGCAGGCTGGCCAGCGCCCCCTCCATTTTGGCGCTCTAGGCAGTTGCCTAGTTTGCCTAAATGGACGTGCCGGCCCTGGCTGCCGGCTCCACCCCTACCCACTGCCTCTGCTTTAAGCAGCCTGTTTACCTGAAGGAACCTAAACTTCGGGATACTAAGGAACTGAGTGCCTGACACAAAAATCTGTTTCTCCTCCCCCCGCTCCAACAAAATAAATCACCCATCCCTGGCAAAGATCTCTTTTAACCAGGAATTGCTTGAACCTCAGAACCTTAGGGCAGAAGGAACATGCTTCACCAACAGGCTGTTGTCTCTCTGTTTTTGACCCCATCTTTTCACCCTCCTCTCCCTTACCCTCATGTTCTTTTCTGCAGCATTTGCCTGGGCTTTGTTTTTGTGTTTTTTACACAACATGAGGAGGATGGAAGAGTGCTGATTACCTGGCAGGCACACAGGGATGTCCTCATGGTCATCTTGGTCCATCCAAGACCCCTTAGCAGAGCAGGTATATATATCTGAGGAAGGAAGCAAGAATAATGAGAGCACAGTCTGAATAAACTTTGCCTGCTTAAACACCTCAGTTTTTCGACTCTGTAAGGGCACATCTGCACAGGCTGGGATGAAAGGATCCGTTCTTGGAAGGAACAGTTCTCTCAGTTCCTCATTTTTCCCTGTCACAAATTCAGTTCTCTCTCTACATACCTGTAGCAACTTGTGATTATTATTTTTTTAAGCTCCCAAAGACAAGAACCAGCAGTCGCACCGCTTCTCTTGCCTTAACTACTTCCCCACTTTCCTTGTGTCTTTAATGCAGAACAGCATTAACCCCACCCCAGAATTGACCCATTTCTGCTTTTGCAGCTTCTGTCACACAGTAAGGAATAATTTATAAAGAATAATTTATTGGCCAAGTATCAATCATACTTGGAATTGCGACTACATTGCAATGTAAAGAAAAATGTACCTCACACAAACACTATTCCCCTCACAATACAACAGCACAACAAAGGAACCCCGTACCACCAACTGACCTCCCTTCCGCACACAACTACGAATTCAACAGTTTGATGGCACAAGGAAAAAAACTATTCCTGTGCCTAGACGTTTTTGTGTATAGAGTCCTGTAACGACGTCTGGATGGAAGTAAATCAAACAGGTGATGACCAGGATGCGAAGGGTCTGCGACAATTCTCTCTGCTCTCTCCCTGGCTCGAGCAGCATAAAGTACAGTAATGCCAGAGTTACACCCTGTGCTGCTGCCCTAATGTAATCATGCAGCCTTTGTGAAGCAATTATTTTCCATGGGTAGATGCCACAAAAGTGGAATCCCCTAGTGAAACGGCTGTGAACATGGCTGAGAGACCCCTCATGGAATGGAGGGGAATTCAAAGCACATTCTTTCCTGGGAACCGTAGTTTTATCTGTCACAGGGATACAATTCTAAGCAATGCTTAACAGACTATAGGGTGTGGACAGAATGGAAAAGGGAATGGGACTGAGGGGGGCACAGTTTGTGCTGGGCAGGACTCACCTCCTCCCTCATGGAAAAGGCGGTAATAGCGTTCTTTGCAGCTGTACTTCACAACTGACAGGTACTCGTTATTGTTTGGCTGGGACTCATAGCTGAAGTCCCCGTTGGTCAGGCTTTTCGGTTCGCCGCAGTTCACAACTATGAGACAAATTCGACAAATAAATGAAGTTGAGGGAATCTTTCTTTCAGGAATCCTTTCAAAGTCCAGCTCGGTCACAATCATTCAGTGGTGAATTCCTGCTACCAGTTGCCTACTAAAAAAAAAAAAATCACACCCCTCAAGATGACTTCCCACCCATGGGGAAATGATTACAGACCCTCGAACCATCCCTATTTTCCAGGGACAATCCCGGATTGACAGATGCCACCCCAGTTTCTGATTTGATCCCAGAATGTCCCGCTTTTCCTTAGGAACAAGAGTCTCCTAAAAATTATCAGCATCCTTAACAAAAGCTTCCCTTTGGGGGAAAGCGGCCATGACTGCTTAAAGAGGTATGATGATGCTTTCAATGTTTGGTGCAGATGGGGCCTAGACCTTGGGAACAGGCCTAGCCCTAGACGTTTTGGCATTAGAAGGCTGTCCACACACACAACCGGTCCCTCGAGCAACTAAATGACCTTAAAATAAATGAATAAAATCACTGGCAACTTGCCATCCTTTAATAGTACTTCAAATCTGTGGCTAGCTACTCACTTTCACATCGGGGCATAGGGCGGTGCCATGTCCCATCCTTTTGGCAGACAGCGGTGAAGGATTTCAGTGCTTTGTCGCCCTGCTCAAAAACAAAAAAGCAGTCGAGGGTTGGGCAAGTCCCTGCACACAACTATGCCCCTGACCTTTGTCTCAGGCAGTGTCTTGGGACACTCAGCCACTTGGGACACGGGTGGCGCTGTGGTCTAAACCACAGAGCCTAGGGCTTGCCGATCAGAAGGTCGGCGGTTCGAATCCCCGCGATGGAGTGAGCTCCCATTGCTCGGTCCCTGCTCCTGCCCACCTAGCAGTTTGAAAACACGTCAAGTGCAAGTAGATAAATAGATACCACTCTGGCGGGAAGGTAAACGGCATTTCCGTGCACTGCTCTGGTTCGCCAGAAGTGGCTTTGTCATGTTGGCCACATGACCTGGAAGCTGTCTGTGGACAAACGCTGGCTCCCTCGGCCCGTAAAGCGAAATGAGCGCGCAACTCCAGAGTCGTCCACGACTGGGCCTAACGGTCAGGGGTCCTTTTACCTTTACCTATCAGCCACTTGCGATGCCTGAAGATCATTGGATTAGAACTGATTTCACACACAAATATCACATCCTGTAGAAATCGACCAGCTATATTTTATCTGCACAATCAGAATGAATTTCAGGAACCAAAATGCTTTTTCTGTGCAGCCTGAGCAGGAGCAGTGGACGACGTTATAGCTAATTGTTGTCGCTTGACTTCACTTACCCCACCCCCTGCCCTGCTCATAGTTGGGAAGACTATCCCTACGTTTATGAATGGTCCGTGTCACCATTAAGAAAAAGCAGTTGGAATAGGCCAATAGATATGTGGACTGTCCCTGGATCAAGTGACTTTTCTTCTTCACCTAGCTCAAGGTTGCCATCTGAACTAACCAGATGAATCAATCACAGTCAGTCCATCATTTGAAAAATAAGAGTTAAGAGGCATCTTGCCCCAAAATGGCAACTATACATTCAGTTTTGGATTACGGAGCCATTTGGTGCCTGGCTTATATATCTGAGTTTCTAACACTGGTCTCAGGTTATCTGTTCTCCTGTCCCCAAACTTCTTGTAGCATTACTACTAAACAAAAACCAATTTTTTGTACACTTGTTGTTAGTCAAAAGGCTGAGAAGCTATTGAAAAGCAGTGTGTTTTTGTTTTGTTTTCAATAGAAAAGACTTGTAACCGCTACGCAACCCACCCACCCACCCACCCACCGCAGTGGACTCTTCTGCGTTCTAGCCCCCGGCATGCTTTCATTTTCAGAGAAGTCTGGGAAGGCATAAAAACAGCCTAGGAAGTGAACAGTGTGTCCCTGCGCCATAGAGAGCTCCCTCGCAACAGACATAGCTCCAGGAAGGCAAGCTGACAAGCTACAGTTGACAAGAATTATCTTTCTTATGTTTTGTTTTGCCTTTCTCCTGACACTTTGCAGCACTCATGAAAATTGATAAAATGAGCAATGTGTTCTAGCTCAGGCTCCTACATATAGTGCTCCTTTGGTTTGGCCAACCTTAGCTGGAGTCCAAAATGACAGGAAGAGCTTTGCTGCACCCTACCTGGGATGGCTTCATGGCCCACCTGTTGGATCCTGGCCAGTAGGTGAAAGACCTATATCTTAAGATAGCAAATACTGTTTTAAAAATCTGTTAATTTATTCAAAAGTTCTACCTCAGACGTAGGATCACTGAGTGGCAGTTTTTCTTACTTTCATTTGTGGATATATATACAGTGGTACCTCGGGTTAAGTACTTAATTCATGTATGTGTGTGTGTGTATGTATGTATGTGTTTATATATATATATATATATATACACACACACACACACACACACACACACACACACACACACACACACAGTGGTACCTCGCCTAATGAATAACTCGCCTAACGTCTTTTTCGCCTAACGAATGACTTCCGGCAAAACAAAATGGCCGCGGGAAACGAATTTCTTCGACTTAAGAAAAGACGTCGCGGCCGCTTTGAATAGGATTTCTTCAACTAACGAATTTTTGAATAGGATTTCTTCGACTAACGAATTTTTCCCCAATGCGTTCCTATGGGGATTCGCCGAACGCATTTTTTCGCCTAACGACGATCGCGTCGGAACGCATTATCTTCATTAGGCGAGGTACCACTGTATATATATGTTCAACTCTGCACAGAAGTCACACCATCTGCCTTGAATACCCTGCTACCCTAGATATCAAGTGTGGAAGGTGCTGGAGGCTTAGCATGTTTAGGAAAGTCCCCTTGGACATGCTTAAAGGAACTCACCATTGCTACTTTAAACCAGCCTTTCCCAACATCTCCCATCATCTCTGGTTTGAGAGCAAAACATCTGGAGGGCACCAGGTTGGGGAAATGCGGTTTCAGATGCTGGCAGAGCTGAGTCATAACAGCCAAAACAAATTCCAGGGCTGAGCTCTGGATCAATTTAAGGCCTGCTTGTTTGTTATGCTCTACTTTCGATTTCCCCACTTATTCATTACGCTGGCCAGAAATTATGCAATCGTCACATCTCTGTCTGCCTTTAATCAGATTCACAAGCGCAGATGCCTTTGGGAGATAAATATTTGTTGAATAAAATGTTTATCGTGCTCTGACATATTCCTTAAACTGTTCCTAGGAGAAAAGCTGGGAGATGTAAAAGGGAAGAGAAGCGTTTAGGAATGGAGGAAAACACACACACACATATACACACACACACACACAGCCTGAGGGATCATGAGGTCATCAGAGGAGGGAAAGGCTAAGAAGGCAGAGAGATAAAGTAATGGAGAAGCCACTCAGTGTACACATTATACCTTTAAAACACATCCAAAGCACATTATTTCCTTCTCTAAAGGTTTTGAGGTGTTTAATTAGCGTTTACGCTAATGCAATCGAGATTCATGTGTGTAAACCTACTTCTGAGCATCAGCAATTAGCATGTGACGAGTTAATTAACCTGGGCAAAGGTCCAAAGTGTGTACCAGCCTTTAATGCTAGTCCATCAACAAGTGTTGACGAAGTCACACAAGGAATCACGCTTGTATGTGCCCTGGAGACCAAGATAGGCTGCAGAACAAAAAAGGAAGCTGGTGATGCTGCCGTAAGGATAAGCTGGCACCTTTAGGGGTGCTCCTGCTGTGCGCCCCTTCATTGCAGGGGACTGGACTAGTTGGCCCCTTCCAACTGCAATTCCACGTTTCTATGACTGAAGACTAAAGGTTGTATATAAGTGTAAAATAAGTCATATATTATTAAGACACTAGCCTCCATTTTTGCAATGCTGGATTGCCAAATACACAGAGGAGGCACCGGCCTACGGACCCCATGCCTTTTAGGGCCCCCTCAACAATGGATCAAAATAATATTGATTTAGCTTATTAAAACTGTTGGTTGGTAAAATAAAAAATGTATTAGGAGATAATTTGCAAGGGGGCTCTCAAGATTTTGACTGTCTAGGGGCCTCCACAGGGTTTAATCCGGCATTGCCATTGTGCCTCATTTCCCCATAAGAAGACAGACACCGATGGAGGGCCGAGACCCTCTGGAATCTTGTGCACTGCTAGGCAGAGATTGGTGTGGTTTGCAACACTGGTGTCAGAAGTGGAGTCTCTTCCTTGCCCTGCTCAAAAAGTTCTGGGCGCTGCTGTTTATTAAGGCTTGCTGGGAATTGTAACTATGAGGGGTAAACTGGGGTGCCGATAATTCTTTGAGGGGGAAATGCGCTTCAAATGTGCTTTAATGTGTCCGCAGTCCTAGATAAATGAGTCCCACCTCCATCAGCCGGTATCCAGTCCTGCAGCTGGCAATGAAGTAGTCCTGGTATTGATACAACGGCTGTAGGTCTCGGATGATGGTGAACTCATCATTTGGAACAGGCTGTGGGCAAGGGACTCCTGTTGGAGATAAGAGAGGAATGAAGGAAGCGCTGGCAGATGGCTGAGTACCATTTATCTCCGTCAGCTGGATGGGGATACTTTACTTTCTGTGCTGTAGCGGATCTTCCACCCACGGCTGTATCCTGAATCATCCGTGTGGAAAAGTACGTCCACCGAAGAGCCATTGGTTTCGATGCTTCCTGGAGACATTGTGCCACAGAACTCGCCAACCTCTTCCCCACCAACTTGGATCTAGTGAGAAGCAGAGAGTTTGGGAGCAAAGGATTTGCTGTCCGTACGAGTGTGAACGCTATTCAGCGCCACACTTACTACTACTACTACTACTAATAATAATAATTTATTTGTACCCCGCCCGTCTGGCTGGGTTTCCCCAGCCACTCTGGGTGGCTCCCAACAGAATAATAATAATAATAATAATAATAATAATAATAATAATGCGATAAAACATCAAACATTAAAAACTTCCCTAAAGAGGGCTGCCTTCAGATGTCTTCTAAAAGTTAGATACAGTAGTTGTTTATTTCCTTGACATTTGATGGGAGGGCATTCCACATGGCGGGTGCCACTACCAAGAAGGCCCTCTGCCTGGTTCCCTGTAGCTTCACTTCTCGCAGTGAGGGAACCGCCAGAAGGCCCTCGGAGCTGGAGCTCAGTGTCTGGACTGAACGATGGTATTTGCGAATAAATCAGCTATTTCAAAAATACTCTAATAATTTCTCTTTCCAAAAGAAGTGCAGCCCAGGGAGAAGGTGGCAGCGAACATACAGAACAACATTCTAGATGTATTCCAAAAAATGGCTTTCAGGAAAATGGCAGGACTTCTTTATTCCACAAGCTGAGAACTAGATACTTCAAAGACAGATTGCAGACCTTGGACATTTTGGAGCATCCCCCTTTCCACATTTGTGATCCATTTGGGGTAAGCAGGGCTGGGCGGGACAGCCGGGGGTACAGTGATCTACAATACCTTGAGCTGGTCATAAGGACAGTGGACTTGCTGGTGATCATCAATTTCGAAAGGCTCCAGGAATTTGAGTGTGATGAGCAGGCCTGCCTCCACTCGTATGCTGTAGTTACAGCGCAAATCAGCTGGGTAGGGCTGAGGATAACCAGGGCTTGACAAGTACCCAGATTGCTCCGTGAACAGTTCGTTGCTGCAATTCACTGCAGGGCAAGGAAACAAAATAAGGTTTGCTGAAAGCCAGGTACCCACAGAGCATCCTTTCCTTGTAGGTGGTCCATTTTTCTCTCTTTCGCCACACTATTCAACTGGAATAACGATCGGTCCCTGTTCTGTGGTCACAGTTTCGAACACAGATGATAGACCTCACCTATATCAACACGGATTGAAAGTGCCGGAAAAGCTCCCCTTTTGTTGCTCCGTTGGCCCATACTGTGAACGCAACAGATTAAATGGGATTATGAAGGTTGCTAATCCATACTCAGTTTTATCTTCAGTATGGAGCACGTGGCTAAAACAGGAATAACGAGCATTTGTGCAGCATTTGCCATGTTCAAAATACTCCACATCCGTGATTACTGTAATCTTTACACCCACACTGTAGTGAAAACCACTACCATTTTCTATACATTACGGGTGTGAGACTGAGGCAAAGAGAGAGTGGCTTACTTGAGAAATTAATTAAATAATAATAATAATAATAATAATAATAATAATAATAATGCCCCACCCATCTGACCGGGTTTCCGCAGCCACTCTGGGCAGTTTCCACCACATATAAACACGTAATAAAATGTGGGGAAGGTACAGGGGAGTTCCATATGCTCTGAGATCTTGTCCCTGTGCCCTGGGAACGGTTGAGTCAACTGAACATATTCTTTTGACCTGCCCATTTTATATAGATCTTAGACAAAAACTGATAGCCCCACTCTTATGCCAACTTAACCTAGTAGATAGACAGAGAAAAAAGGTTTGTTTTTTTGCTGAGCAATTTTACTGGTACCACAACCCTCTTGGTGGCCAAATTTCTTTTTTTGACCTTTAAACGCCGTAAGGTTAAAATTGACAGTATTGACATGGGTCTAAATGTATAATCTACTTCTCATTGTATGTTTTAGTGTAAAGCTTTCCTAGATGTTTAGACGTTTTTTAAAATTTTGTATGGATAACGATTGTGCTCTGACTGACGGTCGAATAAACTGTATTGTAGTGTAATAAAACATTCCCGATAGAGGGAAGTTTCTAATGTTTAGCGTTTCCTTCTGTTTTTATGTGATTAGACTAGAATGGGTGACGTCTTAGACCACAGCTCTCCATAGGCACTACAATGCACAAGCCCTCCGTATTCCCGCCCATTAGCTTTCTGCAATATACACACTATAACTTTACAGCGTGCATTCGAAGCACACTGTTTCCCTCAAAGAATTCTGGGCGCTGTCGGTTCCTGGGAAGTGTAACACTGTGAGGCATCAGCGACAGTGCCCAGAATCCTTTGCAGTGGGAAATGTGCTTCAAATGTGTTTCAGAGGTCATAGAATCATAGAGTTGGAAGAGACCACAAGGGCCATCCAGTCCAACCCCCTGCCAAGCAGGAAACACCATCAAAGCATTCCTGACAGGTGGCTGTCAAGCCTCTGCTTAAAGACCTCCAAAGAAGGAGACTCCACCACACTCCTTGGCAGCAAATTCCACTGTCGAACAGCTCTTACTGTCAGGAAGTTCTTCCTAATGTTTAGGTGGAATCTTCTTTCTTGTAGTTTGAATCCATTGCTCCGTGTCCACTTCTCAGGAGCAGCAGAAAACAACTTTTCTCCCTCCTCTATATGACATCCTTTTATATATTTGAACATGGCTATCATATCACCCCTTAACCTTCTCTTCTCCAGGCTAAACATACCCAGCTCCCTAAGCCGTTCCTCATAAGGCATCGTTTCCAGGCCTTTGACCATTTTGGTTGCCCTCCTCTGGACACGTTCCAGCTTGTCAGTATCCTTCTTGAACTGTGGTGCCCAGAACTGGACACAGTATTCCAGGTGAGGTCTGACCAGAGCGGAATACAGTGGTACTATTACTTCCCTTGATCTAGATGCTATACTCCTATTGATGCAGCCCAGAATTGCATTGGCTTTTTTAGCTGCTGCATCACACTGTTGACTCATGTCAAGTTTGTGGTCTACCAAGACTCCTAGATCCTTTTCACATGTACTGCTCTCAAGCCAGGTGTCACCCATCCTGTATTTGTGCCTTTCATTTTTTTTGCCCAAGTGTAGTACTTTACATTTCTCATACAGCCTGACTTGTCCTCTTACCTTTACAGGAATGTTGGTCACTCTGGAGACGGTAGCCAGGCTGACAAGAGCAGAAGTAGCCCCCTATGTAGTTGTGGCAGAAGTGCTGGCACCGAGGTGAGCCATCTTCGATGTCGTTTTCAAGGGCGCACTCATCCAAGTCTGGGAATATCCCACAAAGAGAGTAAGAAAAGGTTTATACATTAATTTGGCTTAAAGGTTTGCAGGGGTTTCGACTTGATGACCCTCGGAGCCCCTTCTATGATCCTATGCTCTGTGATTCTAGTCAGACTGACCTTTAACCTTTAGTAAGGTTAAAGCTTACTGGGAATTAATATATAATGAATTGAAAAAAAGAAGTTTAAAATAACATTTGTAAAAACAACAACCCAGAAGCTTTCCTTTGGGGAATTATAGAGACAGAACTACCGGTACTCAAACGGTATATAAATTTATTTATGTATGCGACTACAGCGGCAAGAATGTTATTTACCCAAAAATGGAAAGAAGAAGAAGTCCTAATGAAAGAAGAATGGATACAAAAACTAATGGAATATGCAGAAATGGCAAAACTTACCGGAAAAATAAGAAATCAAGGTAACAATTTTTTTATAAAAGAATGGAAACAGTTTATTGAATATTTACAAACAAATTGTAAACAGTGAAGAACATTGGCAAGATTATTATAATAAACTGCAGTTTTATAAGAGTATACATTTAAAGTAGATGAATAAATGATTAAGTTAATTTGGAATATGCAGAAAATATTAAAAAATAAATTTAAGGAACTGGAGAAAGAGGGGGAAGGAAGTCGAGTTTCGAAATGTTAAAATGACTGTGAAATTATTAAAATTCATTCCAGTAGCACCTTAGAGACCAACTAAGTTTGTTCTTGGTATGAGCTTTCGTGTGCATGCACACTTCTTCAGATATGTGCAGATTTTATGCATGCACACGAAAGCTCATACCAAGAACAAACTTAGTTGGTCTCTTAAGGTGCTACTGGAAGGAATTTTTTTATTTTTTATTTCGTTTTGACTATGACAGACCAACACGGCTAACAGTAGTAAGCTTTGTCCATAATTCCCCAGTCAGGTCTCTGCCTGTACAGTCATACCTTGGAAGTCGAACGGAATCCATTCTGGAAGTCCTTTCAACTTCCAAAATGTTTGGAATCCAAGGTTCAACCAGTCGGAAGCCACAGAACCTGCACCGGACGTTCTGGTTCCAAAGAACGTTCGCAAACCGCAACACTCACCTCCAGGTTTGCGGCGCTCAGGAACCCAAATGTTCAAGTCGAAAGGTGTTCAACTTCCAAGGTACGGCTGTAGTTAGACTGGCATCATTTGCATCAGCCCCGCCTGTCCCCTTCTGCAGAGAATTGAGGCTCTATGCTCACCCACTGCTTGATAATAAGCCTGGAAGCCCTTGTAGAAGACATTGGTGCCATTTTCTTCATTGGAGAAGTCGGAGTGGAACAGCAGCCGCATTCGGTTCCCGGCCGACAAAATCTCTTTGCCTCCAGGGTGCTTGCCGGTGGTTGAGTCTTGCTGGCCGCAGTACCGGCCTATGTCTTTCTTGTTGGCTGTGATCTGCCAGAACCCGATAAGAGGAGGAGAAAGCATTAGAAACAGTGGTTTTAATAGACCAGGATCCAAAGAACCTCATCCCTAGGTCTGCCTGCACCCAAGCCAAGCGGGTTTCCAGCTTCCATTTCTTAAGCAGCGGTGTCTCTTTGAGGAGGACGCCATGTTGTGGTGAATTGTTTTTGAAGCTGGGGGTGGATGGGTTAAAAAATCAGTGCTGCTGATGTTTGTTGGCCTGCTGTTTGAAAAATAGGGAAAAGGCCCTTGGATGTGCCTAAAGTAGCTCAAAAAAAGAGGAGGGAAGGTAGGTTGTTGAGATCCGTTTGTCTTGAGAGACAATGGAGTGCACCTCCATGGGTGAAGTCAAACTGTTGCTTGAGCAACACCAAAGTGACCTCCCCTGGGTGCAAGTCTGAGCAGTGTCGATGGAGGTCCTGGGCTGCCCAGACAACAAGACCCCCCTCTTGGTCTTGCTGATGTGGTCCAAAGGAAAGCTGAGCAATACATTTGGCACCAGCTTGGCTACAGAAGTTGCTGGAAGGAGGCTTACAAGGCGCCACCCACTCTGGATTTGCGTATGGTTTTGTCAGAAGTCCAGGTTCCCAGCTTGATAACACAGTAAAAAGTTAAAGGTAAAGGTACCCCTGACCGTTAGGTCCAGTCATGGACGACTCTGGGGTTGTGGCGCTCATCTCGCTCTATAGGCCGTGGGAGCCGATGTTTGTCCACAGACAGCTTCTGGGTCATGACTAAGCGGCTTCTGGCGAACCAGAGCAACACACGGAAATGCCGTTAACCTTCCCACCGGAGCGGTACCTATTTATCTACTTGCACTTTGATGTGCTTTCGAACTGTTAGGTTGGCAAGAGATGGGACAGAGCAACGGGAGCTCACCCCGTCGTGGGGATTCAAACCGCCGACCTTCTGATCGGCACAACCTAGGCTCTGTGGTTTAGACCACAGCACCACCCATGTCCCCCAGCAGAGGTACTACCCCACCCCTAATACCCCATACACCCTGTGGAGAGAGGGAAACATAATCACAGAGCAGAGACTTGTGGGGCCAAGCTATGCAAAATGGAGATTCGGCCACTTGGAAATGCAGCAATTCCTCTACCAGCCACTCTGCATCCCAGGCTCTGTCCACACACACACACCTTGACGTAGTCATAAGTGCAGTCCTCAGATGGCTCCAGATCAAACTGCCAGAAATTCAGCTTCACTCTGAAGCCCTTTGGCACAGAAATGTCCCAGGTACTGTCATTGTTGTTGGGGTACGGCTTGGGGTAATTGGGGGACCTGACCTCCCCGAAGAGCTTCCTTGCAGTTGGGGTGGAACTGACAGCTCCGAAGATGAAAGCTGCCTGCAGAAGGAGGAGTCGGGGGAGCCTGTAAACACAACACACACATTTGAGAATGGAAGACATGGCCAAAAGGAAAAGGAACTTGGTGCTAAAGACCCTCACATTCAGCACTATGAAAAATCTGCTTATGTTGAAATGTTTTTGCATCTGCTTCTGATAGTCACAGGATGGGCAAAGGAGCTAGGTTGTGATTTCAAGTCATATTAAATATCTGACTTAGCTACTTTTCCTGATTTTGAGGTTTCACCAGGGATTCCCTGTGTAATTTTAAGCTTATACGTTGTCAGGGGGCTGCCTCCCCCTGCCAGCCCAGCGTTGAGCTCTTATAGAGAGCCTGTGCCTGTTCTCACGTCGGACAACTCCTCATCAATCTCCAGCAGTAGCAGCGGGGAAACGGAAGTGGTGACAGGGGTTGAGGCAGCCAGGGAGAGACCCTGCGACATGCAGAGGGGAAGGGGGAGGGATGAAGGGAGGAGAGGGAGACGTCTCTTCCGCTTCCCCCGACTGTGTAATTGGCACCAGAACAGATCTGGGGCACTTCTGGAAACTGAAAGTGACTGATGAGACATCTTTACGATGTGCTCCGTGCTGTAAAGTAATTAGCCTGAATAAAGCCTTAAAAGCTTGATGGATCGGACTCTTCCTTTAAACGCCCAGACGAGGGGGGCAGCCCTCAAAGCCTGACATATGTGTAGCCTTAAGTGCTAAAAATTTGCTTTAAAAAAATAAAAAATAGAAGCAGACTGGTGAGTTCTGCACTCAGTTCTGCACTTGTGCAGTAGTGATTATTGCATAATCACACTATAACACATCTCTTTTTGTGGGCTAGATGTGGAACTGGGTCTTGAATCTTTGGGCACAATTATGGATGTGCTGGGAACTGATCAACTGCACTAAAAAGGGTCCTAATTTTTTTTTCTAGAAAGGGCGTAAATCAGCACCCATTAAATGTGAGGTGGCTAGTCTTTGGCCAGTCTATGGCCCTGCAGATGTTGTTGGTTTCCAGGTCCCATCAACCCTGGTCATTAACCATGGTGACTGGAGCACTATAGATCTGGATCCCTCAGACTTGGCATGTCAGCAAGAGAGCATCATGAACTCGGTGGTCCTTGATGGCTACACACATCTGTTCAGAGACCCTGGAACCAGTGAGGAAGAGTTGCAGGCAGCGCTGAGGCCTAGCGAGAATCCACAATCCTCTTATGCAGTTCTTACGGTAGTTGTGCTTCCAAAAGGCAGCAGCTTTTGTTTTTGTTATTTCTCTGAGTATTTTCTAAGCACAGCTCTTTAGACCTGAAGGCCTCCAACTTTCTGGAGAAGGGGCTGGGAGGGAAATCAACAGCCATTCGCAAGAACTAAAGGCTTTGGGTCTATACACCCCTGCTTTGACTAGTGTAGTTGTGACTACAAAGGGTCTTGGAAGAAACACCCTGTTGAGAGGAGAGAAGCATCTAAATGGGAGTGCCAGCCTCTTCAGGGGGCTGCTAGAGCAGACTGAGAACATGCCAGGTTAGAGACACCTTTAGACTATACGTTGCACTCCTCTAAAGCTAAATGCTGCTCTATAGGTCACTCTATAGGGGGTTTCCAGTTGAGGTTAACACTGCAAATGGGCCATTCAGATATTGCAATGGGGTTTTTGGCAGTAGCTTGTTGTTGTTGTTGTTTCAAACCTTATTGAAATTTCTCCAGAAAGAGTAAATGGGGACTAAATGGGGACAAAATATAGGCTGGCATTTTGATGCCAATGAAGTCGGGTGAACGCTGCGAAAAAATCTGCATGCGCAAACAGCACCCATCCCACAACAAACACCCATCTGGCAGCAGCCCCAGACACCATGCGAAGAAGAAGAAGAAGAAGAAGAAGAAGAAGAAGAAGAGGAAGAGGAAGAGTTTGGATTTGATATCCCGCTTTATCACTACCCGAAGGAGTCTCAAAGCGGCTAACATTCTCCTTTCCCTTCCTCCCCCACAACAAACACTCTGTGAGGTGAGTGGGGCTGAGAGACTTCAAAGAAGTGTGACTAGCCCAAGGTCACCCAGCAGCTGCATGTGGAGGAGCGGAGACGCGAACCCGGTTCCCCAGATTACGAGTATACCACTCTTAACCACTACACTGGCTCTTTGTCCATGCATTCAGCGTCACTTGATAATGGAGACACTGTAATATAGTCTTTGGGGGTTAGATTTGACCCCAGGCTTTGCCAGAGTAAAGCGAATCCTTTTGCTACCGTTACCCATGCCACCCTCTCCCTTCGCGGCACAGTCAACACTCACATGCTTCCAGACTTGAGTTAACTCTCTTCCTCCCTCCCGTTCTGGTGGTCTGTGCTTGGGAGCTGCAAACAGATTTCAACAAACACTTAACCCTGTTAAGCCGTGATTCGGGGAAGTTGGGGCAGACCTTGCTGAGAGGGAGGGAAGGGGGAGATAACTGGTTTCCAAAGTCAGTTGGGCAAGAGAAGTGGTTTCCTTTCTGCTGTATTCTGCTGCCCTCTGCTGTCCCCACAGAGGTGGAGTGATGGACAAAAGCTTTCACAATCAGATTCCAGAAGAATTAAAACTGTTGCACAAACAGTTCAGTTGTGCCTTAACTGCAAAAGTTGTGACCCTTGCAAAGCTCCAACCCACGTCAGATGCAGGAACGGACAGCCTCAAACAACACTCCCCCCCCAAAAAAAACCCATCGCAAATCCCCAGTGCCTTCTCCTCCAAAGGAAATCAAAGCATGGGGAGTGCTCCCCTGAAATCTCTCGCCACTTGGGGAAATAGGGAGCTTGGAATAATAATAATAATAATAATAATAATAATAATAATAATAATAATAATAATAATAATTTATTTATACCCCGCCCATCTGGCTGGGTTTCCCCAGCCACTCTGGGCAACTTTCAACAGAACATTAAAATACAATAATCTATTAAACATTAAAAGCCTCCCTAAACAGGGCTGCCTTCAGATGAATAGAAATAAGTAACATCCCTGGGACATGTCAACATGGAGTTCACCAGTCCTTAGGTAAAAAAGGTAAAGGACCCCTGGACAGTTAAGTCCAGTCAAAGGCGACTATGAGGTTGAGGTGCTCATCTCGCTTTCAGGCTGAGGGAGCCAGCGTTTGTCCACAGACAGCTTTCCGGGTCATGTGGCCAGCATGACTAAACCGCTTCTGGCGCAACGGAACACCGTGACGGAAACCAGAGTGCCATTTACCTTCCCGCCACAGCGGTACCTATTTATCTACTTGCACTGGTGTGCTTTTGAACTGCTAGGTTGGCAGGAGCTGGGACAGAGCAACTGGAGCTCACCCCGTCGCAGGGATTCGATCCGCCAACCTTCCGATCAGCAAGCCCAAGAGCCTCAGTGGTTTAGACCACAGCGCCACCCACGTCCCCGGTCCTTAACCCACTGCTCACGTATGAGGTGTACGAAGCTATCTTATACTGAGATAGGCTGCTGTCTCATCCAACCAAGAGTGAGAGCAGATACACCATACATTTAAAGCATACCCGACATACATCAAAAGCACATGACTACCCCCAAAGAATCCTGGGAACTGTAGTTTTTATACTATGTGTTGTAGGGGAAAACCATAGTTCTCTGTGTTCTTTGGGGGTGGGGCTGTCATGTGCTTTGGATGCACTTTAAATATCTGCTGTGCATCTGCCTTGATTCTAGTTGGCTGTGTCTCTTCAGAGGAAGCTTCCTTATATTGAGCCAGACCAGTGGCCCATGTGGTTCAATGCAGTCTACACTGACTGGCAGTGTAGGATTTCAGACAGTGGATAGTCCCACCCCTACCCAGAGGTGCCAGTGATCGAACCTGGGGTATTCTGCATGTGCAAAGCAGATGCTCAGGGTATGTAAACATGACAGTTTAAATTATAAAATGTGTACCTTTGCATAATTTATTTTATTTTGCAAAGTTTACTGTTTTGCTAGTCAAGGGGAGGAAGGCAAGGAGTTTCAGAAGGCACAAAACCCCCACCCACCCATCACAAATCACCAGACGTATCGTTCAGCCACTCCTTCCTCTGACTTCTGAGGGTTCACCAAGAATTGCCACACACTTTCCAGCATATCTCCACAGACATTAAATCTAGTAACTTCCTTATTAATGGTTCCTCCAGTTCCTCTTTACTGCATATCCATCCTGATTTCTTTGCACAAAGTTTACATGATGATTACATAGTCTCTGGTCTTTATTCGGCATCCAATCAGATTTGTTTGTGGGAAATTATATGACAATGAGCATCCTGCTTGATTTTCTTGCCAGGTGTATATATACTATCCACGGGGCCTCTTTTAAAGGACTCACCCTGTACATCTTCCTGTTTATCATTTGCTCATCACATGCATGCACATTTCCCTGTTACTTTCCTAACTGCAAAAAGTCAGTGGTCCTTTTTTTTTAGATTAGAATTGTTGCTTTGATCCACTTTAAAGTGCTTTAATCCACTTTAACTGAGCAACTCTATATTTCCAGTATGTGCTTGAATCCCTTCCACGAAATAATGACAATCTGGAGGCACCCCCAGGATTTTGTACTGTTCCTGTTGCTAGAGGGGACTGGGGTAGGGAGAAACTAATCCTGCCTTATTAAACCCATAATTAATAAGACCGCCTCCAGATTGTCACTCTTTTGCAGGGGGGATTCCAGTTCCTACCAGAAATTAAAGTGGATTAAAGCACTCTGTTGCCCTAGCACAGGGGTCGGCAACCCGCGGCTCTGGAGCCGCATGTGGCTCTTTTGCACCCTTGCTGCGGCTCCGGAGCGCGGATACTAGTCAAGTGGATAATCCCGGTTTGGCCGGGAAATCCTGGCGCTGCGGTTCCGGAGCGCGAATACTAGGGGTGGAAAGGGGTGTGGCCAGCGCCGCACAGGCTGCTGGGCTGGCCGGCGAGAGGAGGACGGGAGCGCGTTAAGGAGCACATGGCGCCGGCGGACTAGATCGGAGAGAGGGAGAGGCCGGCATTTCCCAGGGCTCTGGAGCGTAGTACATGAGTTAACTAGCTGCTCTCAAGTATACCGGTTTGGCCGGGAAATCCTGGCGCTGAGCCTCGTGTACCGGCCCGGGAAAGGGGTGCGGCCGGCGTTTTCATGCGCTCACCGCCCATGCCCAGCCCGGGTTTTGTGGCAGCGGCGGCAGCTGTAGCGGCGGGGAGAGCTTCCCCTCTCCCCGCACAGGAGCGCTTTGGGCTTGCTTGCCGCCCATGCCCAGCCTGGGCCCCGTGGCGGCGGCGGTAGCTGGAGCAGCGGGGAGACCCTTTCCTCTCCCCGCACAGGAGCCCTTTGGGCTTGCTTGCCGCCCATGCCCAACTGAGGCGGCGCCATGGGCGTAGCCAGGGGGGCAGCTGCCCCCCCTAGAAGGCAGCTGCCCCCTCCCCTAGCTGCCACCAGCACCCCGCGCTGCGCGCAGGTACCCAGGGCCGGTGTGTTTAGCCTGCAGGCACCGAATTCTGCGGGGCGCCATAAGGCTAAAAGGGAAAAAACCAAGCCGACCTGGAGAGGCGCATGCGCCCTCCCTCGACACAGGCCCGCCCCCTCCCCAGGCTCCTGGCTTTGCTCAGTTGCCGCCTCGTGCTCTGCCCTGCAGCGAGGCGGTCTGCCCTGTGGGAAGAGAGAGGCGAAGGGAAAGTTGTGCGCAAGGGGGCCAGTGGGGTGAAGTTGTGCGCAAGGGGACCAGTGGGGCGGAAGAAGAAGAGAGGCGCCCTCCAACTTGCCCCCTTCTTCCTTCTCTACCCGGGCTGCGGAGGCGCCTTCTCTCTCTCTCTGTGAGAAGAGGGAGGTGGGCGATGGCGAGGGGAAGCGGGAAGCAGAGCACGAGGAGGAGGAGGAGGAGGAAGACGATGCAGAGCCTCCGCACTAGGTTTGCAGCCCTGCTTGCAGGGTCCCCTTGCCCGTTCTGTTCAGCTACATCCAGCCTGAGCTGTGAGTAGCAGCAGCTGCTGCCCTGGTTTCTCTCCCTGGAATCATGCCAACTCTATCCCGGTGAAGGGAAGCCTCCTCCCCTCACTTTTCTTCCTCTTCTTCTTCTTCTTCAACTAAAAAAAAATGGCACTGAAGGTTTTTAATATCAATGCAAGCTAAAAAGCATTGCAGGGGGTTGGGCTAGATGACCCGCAGGGTCCTTTCCAATTCTACGTTTTTCTGAAAAACACACTCGCACAACCCAACTATGGTCCCTCTGCAGTCCTCGCCCCAAGCAACTGTGAGACTTGCTCCCCAGAAAGTGTGCCTTGTCTGGCTAACTGTGGTTTTTGGTGTCTCGTCAGCCCCCTCCCCCCAATCTATTCATATTCCTTTCTCCCTAATCTCCAATATTACATTTTCCTCTGGTTGAGACTTAAAACAGAAAGCCCTAATTCCCAATTGTGTTTCTTGCTGCAGTCCTACTGTCTACTCAGAAGTAAGGTCCTATTAGATTCAGCAGGGCTTACTCTCAGGTAAGTGCAGCTAGGGCTGCAGCCTTTGTGACCCAGGATGTGTAAAGCAGGATGTCACTTACACCCCACCCCACCCCCCACAATGTTTGATCCTGTATATATAGCATTAAGGTAAGAAACAATATATGCAGTGTTATATTTGTTTTAAATGTCGCAATGGTTTTGCGGCTCCCAGGTTGTTTTTTTCCTTCGGAAACGGGTCCAAGTGGCTCTTTTTGTCTTAAAGGTTGCAGACCCCTGCCCTAGCACAACAAATCCACTTTAAAAAAGAATCAGACTTAGGTCCCCTTCAGACAACCTGCAAAAAGTCTGTAGATATTTTTAAGTGGATTTGTTGTGCTAGGGTGACAGAGCACTTTAATCCACTTTAATTGCACGGACCTAAAGTTTTGGTATGTGCTTGCATCTCTCCCACAAAGCAGAGACAAGCTGGAAGCATCCTAAAAATCAAAATGGAGATTCACCAAAAGCTGGATTCTTTACTCAGGATGACCATGTTACCCTGTGCTCTTGAAGAAGCCCAGCAAATGCACAATCTAGCTCAATCCACACTTTCGCTTGACCTGTATTTTGATTGTACAGTATTGTGTACCAGTTAGTTCCCCCAGGTCTGAGAGCTTTTCCTGTTGCTCTGTAGCAACAGGGACCCAGGTGGTGCTGTGGGTTAAACCACTGAGCCTAGGGCTTGCTGATCAGAAGGTCGGCAGTTCAAATCCCTGCGATGGGGTGAACTCCCGTTGCTAGGTCCCAGCTCCTGCCCACCTAGCAGTTCGAAAGCACGTCAAAGTGCAAGTAGATAAATAGGAACCGCTCTGGCGGGAAGGTAAATGGTGTTTCCATGCGCTGCTCTGGTTCGCCAGATGCGGCTTTGTCATGCTGGCCACATGACCTGGAAGCTGTACGCTGGCTCTCGGCCAATAAAGCGAGATGAGCGCCGCAACCCTAGAGTCGGACACGACTGGACCTAATGGTCAGGGGTCCCTTTACCTTTACCTTACTGCAGCTCTGCCTTATGAAAACCTTGCCCACTAAACTGAAGCTTGGCTAAGCAAAATCTCTATGTGGGTTTTCCATGAATCTTATCAGATCCAATTCAGCAGGTAAGATCAGATTTTTCACAAGGCACAGCCATAAAATGAGAAAAGCCCCTGTTCCCGAGGAAATTCATTGTTACACAACAATACCATATGATCAAAATATGGGTCGAGCCCTAAAAACCAGAATGTTGCTCTACTGCCCCAATGCCACTCCACACCCTTAGGAAACCACAATGCTTAATTTTCTTCCTCTTTGTCCCTGCACCAGGCTCTGAGCTCTGAGTGTTCATTTGCATTAGGCTGAATTTTAGAGTTTGGTGGGTAAAGTTAGTAACACTCAATATGGATGCAGACAGTTCAATATCTATGCCCTCGCCCACGATACTATCAAGTTTATAACGCTTCTCAAAGGTAGGAGGGGTATGCGGGATGGAGAAAGGAAGAATGCGGGCAGGGGACCGGCTGGTGATATTTGGCAAACGGTGTGATTGAACATTTAGATTAAAATTGGGGGAAAGGGGGAGGCAGAACTGCAGGAGTTTGGATGGGATGGCTAGCATGTCCCAAGCAGCTATTCAGAGAAACCATGGTAGGATTAGTACCTCTTTTGCAAAGGGCCAACTTTAGCATTTAAAAGCTGAAAAAGGAGTGCAGATCTGGAATGAAGCCCAATACATTCTCATTCATCACCAGCGCAATCTGCATGCTGATCTGCCTGCACGCCTATAGTTGGGAAAGGAAATTTGCAAGAACTTGAGCTGCTTCCAGACAGGAGCCTTATATCGCAGCTGGGTCACAAGGACCTGGTTTTCCTGTGCATACTTTTAGCTTTCCCCACATTCCTGTTTCTTGGTTTCAGCCATGGATTTTCATTGTTACTTTTCTGCTTTGCGATGAGCAGAGCTTAATGGTATGTATGGGGGTGGGGTTGCACCTCTCCCATTCACTCTTTCTTTGCCATCAGCTGCCTTGTTCTGTTCTGGGCACGCACACAGGTATTTCTGTACCTGTGAACCTGCACTTTCAAAGAAAATCAAGCCAGGAAGTGCAGAAGAGAAAAGTTGCCATCCTTAACGATCATATTTCGCAGCATGCACAATGGAGTCTTGTGTTTATTTGGAAGAAAGGGCTGAAATATCAATTTTAATTAAACAGTAAACAAGAATATACTGAGGTATTGTGTAAGAGCAGCGTTCGCCTAACTTGCATCAGACTTGGATAAAGAGGTCCTGTGCAAAACCTCTGTATTAAAAACTATTTTCTTTTTAAGCCCGGATGGCTCAGTTGGTTAGAGCAGTGTTTCCCAACCAGTGTGCCTCCAGATGTTTTGGGACTACAACTCCCATCATCCCTCGCTAGCAATACCAGTGGTCAGGGATGATGGGAATTGTAGTCCCAAAACATCTGGAGGCACACTGGTTGGGAAACACTGGGTTAGAGCATGGTGCTGATAACACCAAGGTTGCAGGTTCGATCCCCATATGGGACAGCTGCATATTCCTGTGTTGAAGGGGGTCAGACTAGATGATCCCTAGGGTCCCTCCCAACTCTTTAAAAAAAAATCCTATGATTCTAAGCCCAAAATATGTACCACAATTAGTCTGCGTGGTGAGATCTCGAGAGAATAGTATCTCCCAGCTGGGTTGCTGGAATTCAAATGTGCCTTCTGCATGGGGCAATCGTGGAAATAGGCACACCTATATTGCACCCGATGAGGAGCAAATGGAAATAGTAATGTGACAATAGAGGCCCATCAAAACATCACAATGCATGCAACAAACTGCACACATTCCACTTCCACCCCAAAATGCACTGACAAGTGTCCACACCAGCAGGGGTTATTTTTAGGGTTTTCCATGTTAAAGGGGACTCTGAATTAAATATTTATTTTTTTAAAGTATTTCAATGATCATCGAGTTGTGTGGGTGCTGTGAAACAGGCACAAGAAAAGCATCAGCTGCTCCACAATCAACCCACCTGGGAGCACCCCTTGGTTCTTTCTCAGTAATTCTGCTCCTCGCAGGAATAAGAATTAAACATGCCAAAACAGCTGAACCCCCATTTTTCGTAAACCATGCCCAAGATTTCTGCTGCCACTCTGAGCGATGCTTTTACAGGGCTCCAGGGGGATGCATCCTGCTTCACATTCTTAACTTGCTCTGCATCATCGCCATCCTGTGCTTTAAGATGAAAGAATGTCCTTGCTCCGTTAGTTCGTTACTGAACTACAGACATCCTTTTGCTGAAGTTCTCCAGCAGAGCACTGTCCTTTGTTACCAATAGCTCCTCCCTTCTGCCTGGGATGCCAGAACTCTTATTCTGAAAAGGATCTCACTGCAACTTGAAGCTCCAGTCCCCCCCCCCTTCCTATCCCCAACTCACTCACTGGCTAGGTCCTAGCCGCTAGGACATCCTCAAACAGAGTGTGGTTTTGGCAGGCGGAATCTGTCTGCGTGACTTTCGGGTTTTCCCCCCTGCAAAGAGATAACTAGACTTGCCTTCCTAAGCTTGTGTGCCTTGCCTTCCTGTTTCTGCACTAACCATGGAGCAGAGCTGCCTCAACCAGGAATCTGTGGCCCTCAAGATGCTTTGGGATGCACGGACCATCACCCACCCCTGATGGCTGATGGCAGCTGGGTGGGGGGCATAGCTGCCAACCCTCCCTTTTTTGGCGGGAAACTCCCTTATTCCAATGCCGTTTTCCGCTGCTATCCCGGATTGTTGATATCCCTTAAATTTCCCGGATTTCAAAGGAAGCAGCTCCTCTCCCTCCCTGCCGGCCAGGGAGGCTCCTCAGCTGCGTTGCTCGGCTGCCAATAAGGAGTCTGAGACCGGCTGGGGGCGGAGCTTGCATGCCTTGTGCAGCCAGACCCTCACGCCCAACCAGACAGACAGCCTGCCTGCCATCTATGCGCTCGCTCTTTCGCTCACCCGTTCATGCGCAGCCTCTGGAGCGCAGGGTGGCGAGGCTACTTGGTGCCATTGCACCGCCCTCGCGACATCCCTTATTTTCAAATCCGAAAGTTTGACAAAATCCCTTATTTTCAAATCCGAAAGTTGACAGCTATAGGGGGGGGGGTCCCAACAACCTCAGAGAAGGCCACAGGCTTCTTCATCCTTTTTTAGGCTCATAAACTATAGCCATAGATAGCTCCCATCCCAAGCCTTTTCTCCAACTCAGCCATGAAGGGGACAGGGTGACTTTGGGTTACTTACATGCTTCCTGGTAGCCTTATCTATTTCATAGGGATGTTGCTGTGAGGATGGAGGGGAGGAAGGAAAATGCACATCATTTCGCCATTTTGAGCTCCTTAGCAGGAAGACATTAATCATAAATTTGGTTTTGGCAAAGGCTATGAAAAGATTTCTTCTTCTTTTTTAAAGAAACACGTGTAGCAAATGATTGTGCTTGAAAACTTCCTCTTTGATCTGAATACATCTGCTAAATTTAGATACCTATTTACTGCCGCAATACATCAGAGTGGGGAATCACATTCCCTTCTGGGCAACATTTCAAGGCCCAAATGCCAGCAGTGGGCAGGGCCAAGGCAACAAAGGTGAATTTTGCTTTTGTACCAGTGCTTGTTTTTCTAGAAAAAGGGGTGCTGGAGCTCACCATGAACTTCTCCCTTGCTCTGTAAGAATGGCAATGGAGTCCACCTGAAAGGTGCCGGAACTGAGCTCTGGCTGAAAAAAAGCCCCACTTTGTCATCATCATCATCATCATGATTTATTATTTATACCCCGCCCATCTGGCTGGGTTCCCCCAGCCACTCTGGGCGGCTCCTAACAGAATATTAAAAACATGATAAAACATCAAACATTAAAAACTTCCCTAAACAGGGCTGCCTTCAGATGTCTTCTAAAAGTCAGGTAGTTGTTTATTTCCTTGACATCTGAAGGGAGCACGTTCCACAGGGAGGGTGCCACTACTGAGCAGGCCCTCTGCCTGGTTCCCTGTAACCGCACTTCTCACAGTGAGGGAACCGCCAGAAGGCCTTGACTGGACCTCAGTGTCCGGGCTGAATGATGGGGGTGGAGACGCTCCTTCAGGTATACTGGGCCAAGGCCGTTTAGGGCTTTAAAGCAGTAGGCTAGCTTCTACACACACTCACAGTAGGCCTGGGTGATGTATCGATAGATCATCCAGGACCAGTTTGAGAGCCAGAGTGTGATGGCGTCTTCACCTGACAATATATCACAGGTAGGGCTTGTCTGTGCCTTACCTTCCTTCTCCGGTTGCTACCAGCTTCCTCCCTGACTGTGCCAGGCACTGGCGGCAGAGGGAACAGTGGTAGTTTTACCCCAGTGCCTTGTGAGGCCAGGGCCGATGCTCCTTCCTTTTCACCATCGCTATGTATCACTATATCACGATGTTTAGGTGATGATACATCGGAATGTTGAAAAGCTGATATCCCATCCCTGAGCCCTGCTCTGTCCATAGCTGTCAACCTTCCCTTTTTTTGCGGGAAACTCCCTTATTCCAATGCCGTTTCCCGCTGCTATCCCGGATTGTTGATATCCCTTAAATTTCCCGGATTTCAAAGGAAGCAGCTCCTCTCCCTCCCTGCCGGCCAGGGAGGCTCCTCAGCTGCGTTGCTCGACTGCCAATAAGGAGTCTGAGACCGACTGGGGGCGGAGCTTGCATGCCTTGTGCAGCCAGACCCTCACGCCCAACCAGACAGACAGCCTGCTTGCTTGCCGTCTATGTGCTCGCTCTTTCGCTCACCCGTTCGCGCGCAGCCTCTGAAGCGCAGGGTGGCGAGGCTACTTGGTGCCATTGCACCGCCCTCGCGGCATCCCTTATTTTCAAATCCGAAAGTTTGGAAAAAACCCCTTATTTTCAAATCCAAAAGTTGACAGCTATGGCTCTGTCCACTAGCCTGGCAGGTGAGAGGCAGTATCAGAGTTCAAGCCAGCCAAAACGCTCAGAGACTTTTCCCCGAGAGCAAAGTCGGTCATAGTGCAGGATGTGAACCCAAGGTATGGAGAGGGCAGACTGGAAGGGGGAAGACGAACCTGCCTACGTATCTACGTTACTCAGTAACAAAAGCCAGCGCAGTCAGCAGTTAACAAAAACACATTAACGCCAAGCCGTTGGTCATCTGTATTAGTTTAATCCAAAAGAGAAGGTTCAGGACAAGGAATGAAAAGCTGATGGCTCGATTCTGGTCCCAGTTTGAGGCTCTAATGCCTGTTGCATCCAGAAGTTAGCGCTTGCTGCTAAGAATCATTTCACTTTCTGAAAAACCTGGAGACAAACCACATCCTCTGCTGTCAAACGCTAGGAGAGAGAGAGAGAAAAAAAAGAAAAAGAAAGAAAAAAGAGTGAGGGAAGAAACACAATAGGCTTGAGACCTTTGGAGCATTTTTCATTTGTGAAGCTTAAAACAGCTCATAACAGTAATGGAAAAACCCATTTTGGCTACCAAGTACGTCCAATTTCTCTTTTGTGTTTTTTGTCCTGGATTGACAACACTCAAGTCACACAGCATGACACAAGCAGCGTCGAGGCAGCAAATTTAAGTGTAGGACCACCGCTTGGGAGTGGGGAAGATTAATAGCAAGGTTCCAGGGCCTGCTTCTGAAATTAAAATACAGCTATTACTTGCAGTTTACAAGCAATTGTTGTGCTGACTTTTGAATACTTTAATGTCTAAAACAATAATCACATGCATCTTGACATGCGGGAGCGGGAGAGAGGCTGCTCAAATGGAGCTTCTGCTTTAAGCATCTTGTGGGCAAACTCCGAGGGATAATCCATTGCCAGCCTGACCAGTGTTCTCTGTGTGGACATGGAAACACATCCTCTGGCAAAGGAGGGCCTCTCTAACCTCCTTTATGGACATGATCCACCAGGAAGCTCTCCTGCACAGAAGTCACTGAAAGAAACTGAAATCCCTCAACTGCACAGTAGTAGTGGCAGCTCACGTTCGTTTTTCAATGGCATATACATTATTCAAGAAAATTTCCTATGAGTTTACTTGTACACAGCCCCCCACCCTCAAATCAGTTCTGTATCCCACCCTTAATGGCAACTCATGATATACTTGTTCTTAAGAACAGGAAGTTTTACTGCCTCGAATATATGGTTCGCAAATTCTTTCTGTAGTATAGGGAGAGCCCATTCAGAAGCATTTTAACAGCCAAATGAAATTCGACCCTCCCCTTGTACTTGGAAGATGGGCAATTTGCTCTGCTTGGATCGCACAGACATTAATAGTTGCATGTCACCAAGGAAGATCAGCAAGCCAAAGTGAATCTGGCAATTGGAGGCTTTTTTTGTATAAAGCATTTCAGCGGATAAAATTGTAGACATGCAGTTCAAGTCATACATGTTTGTGAGCGAATGAACACGCACTTCCGTCATTAGTGCCGCGGCTTCATTCGCCAAAGTTAATGTTATTCAGCTTGGTTTTTAAAAAACACTGTATTTAGCTTACATGCAATAATAAGCTAACAGCAACAAGAAAAGTGCTTTATGCCAGAACTGGCATTTTATTTTATTTTATTATTGTATTGTATTGTATTGTATTGTATCGTATCGTATCGTATCGTATCGTATCGTATCGTATCGTATCGTATCGTATCGTATCGTAGGCTTTAAGGTGCCACAACAGCTCATTGTTTTTGTATTTAGCAGATGTCTTCTGATTTCAAGCATCTCTTTGAACACTTTGAATAAATTCATTTTGTAGCCTAACTCTTGAGAACAAGGCAGATGTTTTTACTCCCTGTTTTTGCTCCCTGAAATTATTTAATTTCACCTGTGCAACCTCATGGACCTGCGAGGCACTCTCCATGAATACAACAGGCATCTGCAGCTGAGCTTTTTTTCCAAGCCTCTGGTACAGTTATCCAGCACAGATGGCGGTCATCCCTTCATACTTGACATAGCAGAGGGTGATGGCAGTGGGAGATGCCGTGAATTAATGGACGGCACAGAATGACACGCCATGGACACCTTCTGTGAATCACTGCTTCACCCTCCCCTGAAACAGCTTACCAGCATCGTTGTGTTGGCGATTGTGTGTAGATCCTGCACAGGCCATGCACAGAGCTTGTGAGCAACACTAAAGCCATTTTTTACAAGAGTGTCATGCACAGAGGTGTTGTGTTTTGACTTAATCATTTCCCCGCTCCCTTACAGAAAGCCCCAGGAGCTGGGGTCAAATTTCAAGGAAGAGGCAGGACAATGGATGGCTCCCACTGAGCTCGGCCAAGTCAACTTTTGAACTCTTGGGAAAGGATGTTTTTGTCAAGGGGCCGTTGCCTCCATAGATGACAGGCATAACTCATGGGGCCTCGCTTTGGCTTTTCAGGACCGGAGCTATAGAAGGAGAGGGCTGGCCCATGCTAAGCTTCAGAAAACTCCCAATTGCCTCGCCTAAAGGCTTCCTCACCAGATGCAGCTTGTCCCCTTCTAGCCAGTGTCTCCAGCCTCGATTTTGTTTCTCTCCTCGCTGTTCACACACCAGCTGATCTCCATCCCAGAAGACGGTTGTCTGAAAGGGCGGGAGTGGGGGGGGGAGAGAGAAAGAAGAGACGGCAATATCGTTAGCTAACAGAATACACCTTCAATTCTAGCGTGGTGTAGAGGAAGGGTAGGCAACCTAAGGCCCATGGGCACAAGCGCCCCAGGAGGTCGTTTAACCAGCCCACAAGCTGCACCCGAACCGAGCCGCCTGCTCAGCAAGTCCCTGCGCTCTGCGCTAAACCGGCGCAGAACAGTGCAGGGACTCGCTTTCATGGTGCCGAAAATCACGTCTGCGCATGCTCAGATGCCGAAAACCGCATCTGCACAGACACCGGAAATTGTGTCTGCGCAGACGCCAGGAATCGCAGCCACCATGCGCATGCGCTATCCAGCCCACGGAGGGATCTCCACTGGAGTGAACCAGCCCAGGCGAGGTAAACCTTGCCGAACCCTGGTGTACAGCATGCGACAGATCCACTTTACTATAAAAAAACAGCTGGATAAATTGGATAGAAGTATAATGTAGTGTAGTGGTTAAGAGTGGTAGACTTGTAATCTGGTGAACCGGGTTCACATCTCCGCTGCTCCACATGCAGCTGCTGGGTGACCTTGGGCTAGTCACACTTCTCTGAAGTCTCTCAGCCCCACTCACCTCACAGAGTGTTTGTTGTGGGGGAGGAAGGGAAAGGAGAATGTTAGCCGCTTTGAGACTCCTTAGGGTAGTGATAAAGCGGGATATCAAATCCAAACTCTTCTTCTTGGTTCTCGAATTTAATAATAATAATTAATAATAATAATAACAATAATTTATTATTTGTACCCCGCCCATCTGGCCGGGTCTCCCCAGCCACTCTGGGCGGCTTCCAACAAATGTCAAAATACATTAAAATGTCACAGATTAAAAACTTCCCTAAACAGGGCTGCCTTCAGGTATTTTCTAAATGTCAGGTAGTAATCCATTCTGGGAGTCCGTTCAACTCCCGAAACAGTTTGAAAGCCAAGGCACGACTTCTGATTGGCTGCAGGAGCTTCCTGCAGCCAATCAGAAGCCGCGGAAGCCCTGTTGGACATTCGGTTTCTAAAAAACATTTGCAAACCGGAACACACACTTCCGGATTTGCGACTTTCGGGAGCCGATTTGTTCGACAACTAAGGTATTCAACTACCAAGGTACAACTGATTGATTTGCAGACCAAAAGATCCCAGTGCAATGTCTCCTCTGTCATGAACTCACTAGGAAGCCCCCAGTCTGCAGTGTGGGGATAATACTGATATACCTTACAAGGTTGTTGTAATTGTTTCAGAATAACGAAGGGATCTCAACACTCAAGAGCACTATAAATGCTGAGTACCGGTAGTAGGGTCAAATTTTACCAATGTCTGTGGATTTTGCTTTCTGGAAAGGCCATTTGATCAAACAGGACACACACAAAAACAGAACAGGGTTGCTGTGGTCCTGAAATTGTGTAGAACCTACTAGAGAAAACAGTATGTTCCACTTTTTAAATCCTGATAGCTAGATTATAGCCACAGCTTCTAGACAGCCCAGGAGTCTTGTGCTTTTATAGCCCAACTTGGAATCATTTCAGAATAAGGTGCTAAAGGCTATTTCAAGCATCCCAGGGTACCTTTGGTTTTTATTATGAACTGAAATGGGAGATGGGAATTCAGTGGAGAGGAGACTACTCTAGCCTGTCTTTTGCTTGTAAACCACCCTGGGAACTCTTTCGGCTGAATGGTGGTATACAAATAGCCCCAAAGCAAACAGACCAACCACCATCTCTCTGATTATTGGTTAAAACTTATGCGTACGGCAGAAATAAACTTGCAAGGATATGACTTCCCAAACCTTTGCATCTTTTTTTTTTTTACCCAAGGCTGACCACTTGGTCTCTGGCAATAATTCAGTTGCTTTAATTCTATGGCTTTTTCTAGATTGTTTTCCTGAATTTGATGTGTCAATTGTTAAAATGGAATTTAAGAAGAGGATCAGAGTTTTCTCTGTTCAGCGTAATGTCTCTCTAATGGCAAATGTTAATGCGGCTCCCCGGTACAAAATTATTAGGTTTCACCAGGGAGTTGAAATTTTATTATTTTAAGTATAAGTTTATTGTTGTAGCCAACGGCCATGACAAACAGTACCAATAAAACAATAAGGGGTCAAACATCCATCATTCAAGCCAACATCCATGATGTAAGAGAGAGGTTGACAAAGACACCAACAAACTCAAATCCAGTTTGACTGCAAATTAAACCTCCGAGTCACCACAACAATTTACAACAATTTTATCAGATAATGATGTCTTCCACCTGACGATGACCACAAATACCAAGTTTGTCCATGTACGGGGACCTTGTTGTTGCAGCCACCCAAGACTGCAGTGGGCATCACTTGGAAACACAGCTCAATAAAGGCATTTCTTAAGGAAGCCGGTGAGAGTTTGGTCAGATAACTAGGTCTATCAAGTGTGGATAAAGGTAAAGGTAAAGGGACCCCTGACCAGTCATGTCCGACTCTGGGGTTGCGGCGCTCATCTCGCGTTACTGGCCGAGGGAGCCGGTGTACACTTGGTATCCAAGTTTGGATACCAAGAGGGAAATATGGTTTCAGGTCCCCTCTTGTTTCGATTCAGAAGAGCCAATCCCTTAGTTGACACTTATTCAAGGTCAAAGCATAGCTCATTTCTGGAAAATAACAATAATCTAAAACATCTTGACAAGCTCAAAAAGCTTTGGAAATGCTATTGTTACATTATGTGTTGCTTTGTGCTGTAGTCTCTGTTTTATTGAAGTTGTATGTAGCTATTTTACTGCATTTTAAATTAAAAGTTAAAAAATATATATTGACAAGCTGCTTTCCAGTGTTGGTTATGTCCTAATTCCATATAGCACAGAGCAGGAAAATGCTCAGCAGGCATAGCAGCAATTTCTAAAATATACTTTAAGTGAGCGAGTTCGCTCATGCCTTAATTATTGGCCACCCAGATTCTGTATGAAGAAGAGTTACTGATCCAAAACCAGAGCCCCAGATTTCAATGCCAGTATTTGAGTAAGAACTTTGCTACCAAATATCTTTCGGGGGGGAGGGGGTTCAATCAGCTGCCCACCCTTATCGTAACAGAACTTCATCAATGCCCCTATGCTTTTCTGTGCTTTGACTTTCACTGCCTCTGTACGGCACTTCCAAGAGAGGATTTCAATAGAGTACACCCCAAGTATCTGAATGAGCAAGTCTGTTCTATAGCCTGCTGATTCAACACCATCTATACCTTAGGAATGTGTCTGCCAAAAATCACAACCCTACTGCTCACCTGAAAGGACCCAGCTATTGGTTACAGGAAGTTCCACAAGGAGGGAGCTACTTTTGAGAAACACTGTCCAGGTGTGCACTACAGAAGTCTTCTCACATTGCTAATATATCAGTTAATGTCCTCTCTTTTGCGCCAAGTGGGCTGCATTGCAACTTTCTTCCTGTATAATTTTGTGACAAAGAAGCAGTAAAAGACAGAACTAAATAAATAAATGTTGGCTATTCCAGGACAGTGACCATTGCTTAAAGAGTAAGTCAGCAATAAAAAAATAAAATAGAAGCCAGCAATTATTATTTTTCTTGCCAAGCTTTAAAATATCAAAGAAGAAGAAGAAGAAGAAGAAGAAGAAGAAGAAGAAGAAGAAGAAGAGGAGTTTGGATTTGATATCCCACTTTATCACTACCCGAAGGAGTCTCAAAGCGGCTAACATTCTCCTTTCCCTTCCTCCCCCACAACAAACACTCTGTGAGGTGAGTGAGGCTGAGAGACTTCAGAGAAGTGTGGCTAGCCCAAGGTCACCCAGCAGCTGCATGTGGAGGAGCGGAGATGCGAACCCAGTTCACCAGATTACAAGTCTACCACTCTTAACCACTAACACCACACTGGCTAACATTATAGTAAGGGGCTAGCCTTACCAGAATAAAAAAAATCAGACAGTTGCTTCAGGCAGCAGCTTCTGGTGGAGGGCAGTTTTCCTACCCCCAATATCAACCACATTCCTCCCTTTTAAAATATAGTTCTTAATCTATAGCAGTGGGGTGGCATTTTTTAAAAAAAAACAACCAACCACAAATCATCCCAACCCACAACGACAATACAGTGGTACCTTGGTTGTCGAACTTAATTCGTTCTGGGACTTCTAAAACCATTTGAAAACCAAGGAGTGGCTTCCGATTGGCTGTAGGAGCTTCCTGCACTCAAGCGGAAGCCGCGTCGGATGTTTGGCTTCCGAAAAACATTCGCAAACCAGAACACTCACTTGCGGGTTTGCGATGTTTGGGAGCCGATTTGTTTGGGAGTCAAGCCGTTCAACAACCAAGGTACCACCGTATTCAATCAAGGGACAGGCAATGCATGATGATCTCCAGAAATGGAAGCAGTGACTGTGAGATGACCTGAAGCTGAGATATAACTGGTAGAGCGCTACCCCAGTAACTGATTCCAGAAGGGCTATATTATTGTTTTATTCAGGTGTGAAAACAACCACGGCTGGTCTTAGGCAAATAACTCTTGATATGAAATTCTCCCATTAACCCCACAGATATCAAATGCAATTTTTAGTCACTATTCCAAGGTCTGGAGGCAGTATACATTTAGTAATAAAAGCAAATTAATACAAAGTTTATTGATTTGTTGGCTTTGTTATAAATTCGTTAGACAAGCCACTCACTCTCAGACCCCCATCTGGAAATAATGTGGGCCTAGCTTCCAATGCCATTAAAATTACCAAAAAGAAAGCCAGCAACTTTGAATGCTTGACAAACCCTTCATTAGCATTCAAAAATTATTTCTACTATTACTACTACTTCATCTGCCCATGGCCTTTATTTCCAAAACGTTTATTCGAGGCTGTGCATTCATTTTATTTGCTGTGCTTAGCCACTGATGGAGTGTTTTGTCTATCCCTCATTTGTAAAACGGAGTTCTCCTAAAAGGGTGCAACATCTCTGGCAGCTGCAAACGAAGTTGCCCCACTCCTAGACTGGAGCTGGTGTGAATACTGAGTTCCTAATAAAAGCCACCTCGGAAAGAGAGGGAGACACTGAAAGATGTTTTTGTTCCAAACACATCCTTTCCCTAAACCAGGTTGCTGGTTTATCAGCAGCACAGCCCCAGTGAAACCATGACTCACAAAGCTGAAAAGTGCCCACAAGAGGTCAACAAGTTTGTTTTGCTGCATGTATGCAGAAGAGACAGGCCCTGTCAAGCATCTGAGAGTACTCTAGAAGCGGCAGTTGTACTACAAGTTGTGCAGGCTTAACATGGAGCCTAGTTTGGGCAACAAATAAGTTTTATATATATATACTAGTAAATTAAGCCTGTTAACAAAAACAGGCGCTAGAAAGCTCTCTCTCTCTCTCTCTCTCTCTCTCTCTCTCTCTCTCTCACACACACACACACACACACACACCTTCTCCCCCACTTCCCAGACCTCCACAAACAGTTTGGCTCTGTCTCCCTCCCTCTCCCTCCCCCTCCCACACACACAGCGCCGGCCAACCGCCCGCTGCAGGTGGACGGCAGCAGGAGGTCTTGGGGCCACGGCGCTTCGCGCCTGTGGCCCAAGGCGGCAAGGCAGCAGGAGCCGCCGCCGCTGCGCTGATGGGCGCAGCAGAAAGCTGCGCTCCAAAGGCGGGAAGGCTGCAGGAGCCACAGCGGCAAGGCAGCAGCAGCCGGCGGCGCTTCACTTATGGGCGCAGCGGAAAGCTGCGCTCCAAAGACGGCAAGCCAGCCGGAGCCGCCGCTGCTGCGCTTATGGGCGCAGCGGAAAGCTGCGCTCCAGCAAGGGGTCGGCGGGAGGCTGCAGGTGGACGGCAGCAGGAGGTCTGGGGGCCGCGGCGCGGGGAAGCAGGCGGAGGAGAGCAGCGGAGGCGGGGAGGTCCGGCCGGCGTGTCGTCGTCCTGCTCCGGCTGCCGGAGAAACCGTTGGGGCTGGCGAGGCCTCAGGCTGGGCGAAGGAGGAGGCGGCCTGAACGGGAAAGGCACCAAGGGAGCGCCTCAGCCCCGGGGGAGCCCTTTCCTCGGGGCGAAGTTTTATTTTCAGGAGGCTTTGTTGGGGGGGGGAGGGAGGGAGGGCCAGCATTTGAGCGCTCCTCTTGCGCTCCAGCGAGCGACTGGCAACAGTGCTGGAGGAGCCGCCAACCCCGGAAAGGCACAGCCCCGCCCTCGTCCGCTCCCGGCCAATCCGAGGCCCAAAGTCTCTGCGTCGGCCAATCCCTGCATCCGTCTCCGACATGCGCAGTGGAAAATTTCCACTGACACACACCCGCGGACGTGGGGACATTAGGGAATTATTATATAGGATATTCCTTTCCGTGTGAGTAGCCCACTCTACTGACTGGTTTTTATTTGCACAAATGTGCTTCTTTCTGCTTGTCAGGTGAACATAAAGTTTCACAACACTGCTGCTGAAGAAGAAGAAGAAGAAGAGTTTGGATTTGATATCCCGCTTTATCACTACCCGAAGGAGTCTCAAAACGGCTAACATTCTCCTTTCCCTTCCTCCCTGCGAGGTGAGTGGGGCTGAGAGACTTCAGAGAAGTGTGACTAGCCCAAGGTCACCCAGCAGCTGCATGCGGAGGAGCGGAGACACGAACCCGGTTCACCAGATTACAAGTCTACCACTCTTAACCACTATACCACCAGCGGCAGAGCAAGCCGGTTGGGCGCCTGGGATGGCACGCGTGCCCTGCACCCGGGGGCGGGGCCTGCCGCCCACAGGGTGGGGCAAGCTGGGGCAGGATGCTCCGCCGGGCGGACCATTTGGGGCAGTGCGGAGTCTGCGGGCGCCCAAGCCACCGCGTCACTCCCAGGAGAGATGCATGGCTCGGGTCCTGCAGTGAGTGCCGTCAGGTATTTTGTCACCCCCCTCAGTGGTGGCACCTGGGGCGGCCTGCACCCACCGCACCCTCCTTCATCCGCCCCTGAGCACAACTCAAGGCCAAGAATCAATGTGTGTGAAACCATGTCGACACTGTTAACTCTCCTTTTGCAATCTCTCTCATGGATGGCCACCGAATGGGTCTGTTCCCGCCAGGGTGGATAAAAATCAACAATTTTTTTTTAAAATCGGATTTTTTTGTTTTAAATCGGATTTTTTTGATTTAAATTGGATTTTTAAAATAAAATGCTTTTGGAGGAAAAATCTTTCTAAATATAGTCTTCTATTTAAGTTACATTGTAGTCCAAAGGCTATTCATCAGGAAATAAGGATTTGTTTTAAGTTTATCAAGTGTGCTAAAACTCAGTCTGTTTTTTTTTAAAAAATGTTTAACCACATCAGTCAACAAACATGGATACATATGCTATCATGTTATTGTTTTAGTTAAATAAATTGTTTAAATGGTTATTAAGGAAATAATTATTTTTCTCCTTCCAATAAAGTACAGCAGAAAAGTTGTCCAAATATAAACAGTTAACTTATTAAACCTCACCATAATTTCATAATTATCTGTCTATGTATTTCTAGTAGTATAACCAAATCAGTAATTTTTGATATAACTGTAAAAACTACTCTGAAAATTTATTATTCCAAAAATGAAACCTTCATATGGTTGTAAATATTAAGATTATACCAGCAAGAATGAGTCTTTCTGTAAAAAAAAATTTAAATCAAGTCTTACTGACTAGTGATTTAAATCAAGCCTTACTGACTAGTGATTTAAATCGTGATTTAAATCAATTTGATTTAAATCAAATCCACCCTGGTTCCCGCAGCCCAACAGCTGGCAAGCTTCCTCTTCTTACCTGGCACTTGCGTCCATCCACTGGTCCCAAGTCCTCTTCAAACTCAACCCCAAGGTCAAAGTCCATGACATAATTCCGAAGCGAAGTCAACGTGCGGATGGTCATGTGGTCTCCGTTGTGGATGATCTCCTTCTCCGGCTTCAGGAGGCAAACCAGTTTCCTTAGCGCGACATTGATGTCTAGCATATGACAGTGTGAGAAAATAAGTTGGATAGGTCAGGGCAGTGTGTGCGCATGCAACTGTGCATGTGGCAGGATAAGTACAGTCATACCTTGGTTCTCGAACAGAATGCGGTCCAGGAATCTGTTTTGAAAACCAAGGCGTGGCTTCTGATTTATTCGGAAGCTGCGCTGGATGTTCGGTTTCCGAAAGTCGTTTGAAAACCGGAACACTCACTTCCGGGTTTTGATCGTTCGGGAGCCGATTTGTTTGGGAGCCAAGGCATTTGAGATCCGAGAAACGACTGTAACAGCTTAGTATGCAGAAACGGCAATGGTCTTTCTTGTTACTTAGCCCTTGCTGTAGATAGTTCTCTAGTGTTTAACCCAAGCGTCAGCAACCTTTTTCAGCCGTGGGCCGGTCCACCGTCCCTCAGACCATGTGGTGGGCTGGACTATATTTGGGGGGGGGGGGAATGAACGAATTCCTATGCCCCACAAATAACCCAGAGATGCATTTTAAATAAAAGCACACATTCTACTCATGTAAAAACACCAGGCAGGCCCCACAAATAACCCAGAGGTGCATTTTAAATAAAAGGACACATTCTACTCATGTAAAAACACGCTGATTCCTGGACTGTCCGCGGGCCGGATTGAGAAGGCAATTGGGCCGCATCCGGCCCATGGGCCTTAGGTTGCCTATCCCTGGTTTAAGCCACCTTGCCCAGCTCTTAGTAAAGAAAGAATAATAGAACTGTAGAGTTGGAAGGGACCATGAGGGTCATCTAGTCCAACCCCCTGCAATGCAAGGATCTTCCGCCCAACGTGGGGCTCGAACCCATGACCCTGAGATTAAGAGTCTCATGCTCTACCAACTGAGCTATCAGGATAGACCCAAGAACAGATCTATCTCAGGCATTTATTTTGAAACTTACACCCTTGTCTTCTTTCCCCAGATGCAGCCAACGTAGTAAAATCAAGTAAAATGCAATTAAATAAAGCATTTTAAAAACAATTATTTTAATATCTATGCATTCTTTCCCTCACCAGCTTGCCTAAAAAATTGGACCCTGGCTAAGAAATTGAGCTACATCTCAGGAGGAAGTCCTTATTTGAATCTCATTCATGCCATGAATGCACTCCCACATTTGCAATACAGTGGTTAACAATACAGACCTACCTTATAGGCCTGTGGTAAGGATTGCCAAGTTGGTAGCCAACGCTAGACCCTTCAAAATTACCATATAAATGCTAAGTTGCTTTGGTCTCAAATGCCAAGATCTTGAAAAAGCATCACTGAAGCATACTGGAAGAAGGGACCCCTCTCCTAACTCCAGAATGTGTGGGACCAGCTGCAGGATCTCATGCGCAGCCACAAAGGCACTCTGCACATGCTCCAGTTATATATGTTCCAGATCTTCAAGTTAGGTATCCATGGGGGTTGGGGAGGGAATATTAAGCATTGTATCAAATTCATTCTCAGAGTTTGTGGGGTTGGTGTGTGAAAGGGGGAATGAGGGTGTGAGAGAGAATAACAGAATCCCGGAATTATAGAGCTGGAAAGGACCCCCCCACCCCCGCAAAAAAATGATCATCTAGCCCAACCCCTTACAATACAAGGGGAGAGAGAGAGAGAGAGAGAGAGAGAGAGAGAGAGAGAGAGAGAGAGGAGAGAGAGACTGGCGGAGGGTGAGAGGGACGCTTACCCAAGGCACGAAGGTAGTTGTCCATGTTGTCTTGGGAGACGAATCGGTAGTAGCCGGTGAGATTGGGAGGCATCAGAAGGCAGGGGCAAGAACGGAAGGGAGAAAGAACAACCGCGGGGGAGACAGAGAGAGAGAAGAGCGCCAAGCGGCACGTGTGAACACGACAAGAGAGCAGACCCGGAGGAAAGAAAAGACTCTGCTCTGGCTTTTACGCTCCACGGAGCCGTCTGCTGACTTTGCCGGATGCTTTAAGCCGCCGGGTCTGTCTCTCTCTCTCTGCCTTCCTCGCTTGCCCTTTTCTGTCTCGGCTTATATAGCGCCGCCGCTGCGCTCCCAAATCTCGCCGCCGTAAGAGTCGCTTCGCCCCGGCCCTCGGTAGGTGGGGGACGCAGCGGGGGAGGAGCCGGGAAGGCGGCCTCCCTCCCCCCTTTCTTCTTCTTCTTCTTCTTCTTCTTCTTCTTCTTCTTCTTCTTCTTCTTCTTCTTCTTCCGATTAAGACTTTGGAAAGGGGGAAAAAACCCACTCAAAGCGCTGAAAGAAAAGAGGGGAAAAACTTTAAAGGGACAGCTTGACTTTGCGCTGCTCCAGTAATGATGGGTAACGACTGTCAAGTTTCCAATGGCTTAAAACAGCCCTATAAAGAGGGTCTGCATCTTCGCGATCATCTCTCACCCACAGCAGCCCTCCGGATCGGAGATCCTGCAAACTCCAGAAACCTGATTTGTCCTAAAAACAACTTATTTCTCTCTGGGGCACAAATTGGCTGGCGCCGTACCAACTTTTTATTGATAAAAAACACATTTGGAAATGAAATAAACAAAAATCTGCTCTTATTCCCTTATGGGGTACACAAGAGCCTTCCCAGGTTCTCCCCAGACATGTGGCCTTGTTTTGCTTGGCACACTTATGAACAATTTTATATATATATATATATATATATATATATATATATATATATATATATATATATAATAATCTCCCTGTGTCCCTGCGTCCGCCGTCCGTGTGTCAGTGGAAATCGCAACTGCGCATGCGCTCCACTGACACACGGATTGGAGCGCAGAGAGGAGGAGGAGCCTGAGGTTGGAGCGCAGCGCGAGCGAAGCGCTTGCGCTTCGCGAGCCTCCGAACCTCTCCGCTTCAGCCGCAATGGCGGCCGCTCCCCGCGCGCTGCTGCTTCTCCCCCTCCCTTCTTTCTCCCCGCCTCAGCCGCCCATGGCGGCGGGGAGGGCGGCCGTCGCCGGGGCTGCTGGCGGGGCAGCGGCAACAGGCGGCTCCGCCATGGTGGTGGCTTGGCCGCCTGAGGCGGGGAGAAGGAAGCGCCTCGGGTCCCCGTCGCCGCCGCTAGCGCCCATTATTAATGGGCTTAATTCAACTAGTATATATATATATATATACTATATATATATATATATGACCTTGATATTCTTACAACAGAAACAAAAAGGAACAACTCCTAGCAATGCTTGATTTATAACCTAAAAAGCAACTACTTTGTACTATGATCACAGGATCCTAAAGCAATGCAGCTACATAAGAACATGAACCTAAAATATAATGATAAACAAGCCTCTTACATTTACAGGTAGATAGCCGTGTTGGTCTGTCATAGTCAAAACAAAATTCCAGTAGCACCTTAGAGACCAACTAAGTTTGTTCTTGGTATGAGCTTTCGTGTGCATGCACACGAAAGCTCATACCAAGAACAAACTTAGTTGGTCTCTAAGGTGCTACTGGAATTTTGTTAAGCCTCTTACATATGTGCCTTAAGCATGTATACAAACTCCATGCGAGGTGTCAGCTTGCTTTTGCCAGGCGATCTCATTTATATGAGGTCTGATTTGAGACAAACTCTCATCTCCTCATCAACACAAAGAAACCTTTCCCTTTCCTGATGTTTCATATTTGTCAGAGTTGAAAATCCCTGGTAACAGCAATACCTCGCGGAGAATATTGTAGAAGAATAGCTAATGCTTTTGAAGAGAGAGGGGTGTGGATACTGTTTTTGGTTGTATATTTATTTTTTTAAAATATTTTGATACTATACAATACTATACTGAAATGTTTAAATGTTCAGGGGTACCTTTACCTTAGGGACCCAGGTGGCGCTGTGGGTTAAACCACAGAGCCTAGGGCTTGCTGATCAGAAGGTCGGTGGTTCGAATCCCTGCGACGGGGTGAGCTCCCGTTGCTCGGTCCCTGCTCCTGCCCACCTAGCAGTTCGAAAGCACATCAACGTGCAAGTAGATAAATAGGAACCGCTCTGGCGGGAAGGTAAACGGCGTTTCCGTGCGCTGCTCTGGTTCGCCAGAAGCGGCTTTGTCAAGGCCACTCAGTCCCTATCTATCTATCTATCTATCGAGGGACGTGGGTGGCGCTGTGGTCTAAACCACAGAGCCTAGGGCTTGCCAATCGGAAGGTTGGCGGTTCGAATCTCTGCGACGGGGTGAGCTCCCGTTGCTTGGTCCCTGCTGCCCACCTAGCAGTTCGAAAGCACGTCAAAGTGCAAGTAGATAAATAGGTACCACTCTGGCAGGAAGGTAAATGGCGTTTCCGTGCACTGCTCTGGTTCGCCAGAAGCGGCTTTGTCATGCTGGCCACATGACCCGGAAGCTGGACGCTGGCTCTTGGCCAATAAAGCGAGATGAGCGCCGCAGCCCCAGAGTCGGACACGACTGGACCTAATGGTCAGGGGTCCCTTTACCTTTACCTTTACCCTTACCTATGTAAACAGAACATGGATTGCCTTTGTACCTTCTTCCTTCTGCCCCCTATGCCGTGGAGAGTTCTCTCCCACCCAGCCCCCATTTGTCAGTCTGGCATGTTCTTCAGGCTCATTCACACATGCAAATTCAGTTGACTTGATGGCTGTATGTGTGAATGAGTCAGAATGCAGACATAACACCACCATTTTCAATATTATGCAGTGACTTGGGGCTCATCTTGTATTACTTCCATTAATTCTCTGTTATCCATAGGACATTTTCCTTCAAATCACAGCCTGGGCATAGCCAGGATTTTTGTTGGGGGGGGGCAGGACTTTGTTAGGGGAGGCAGAACTGACGTGATTGGTCAGTTAGTTAAGTATTTCTATAGTTTTACTTGATGGGGGGGACGGCTACCCCCTGCCCCCCCCCCCCGGCTACACCCATGTTCCCCACACTTCTCATTAAATCTTGGCCTGGATTTTATCATGCCTCTGGAAAGGAGAGGGTTTGAGAGAATCTGGATTGTGAGAGGGGAAAGTGTGGGAAGGAAGTGATTTGGAGGAGACTGTCGCATGGACAATGGAGACTTAATGGAGATGCAGGAAGCTCACTGTCCACATTAAATGTCAGTGAACCCTTGCTCACTCACTGTCATCCAAGCTATCATACATTGCAGATGTGTGAGCTGCTGTTCATCAGGGGCGAACTTTGGGCTCTCAAATTTCAGCAGCATCCTGTGCAATGCTAACATTTGGCGCCTCCTACCTCTCACGCAGGTGACGCTGTGGGTTAAACCACAGAATCTAGGGCTTGCTGATCAGAAGGTCGGCAGTTCCCCACGATGGAGTGAGCTCCCGTTGCTCCGTCCCTGCTCCTGCCAACCTACCAGTTCGAAAGCACGTCAAAGTGCAATTAGATAAATAGGTACCGCTGCAGCCGGAAGGTAAACAGCGTTTCCATGTGCTGCTCTGGTTCGCCAGAAGCGGCTTAGTCATGCTGGCCACATGACCTGGAAGCTGTACGCCGGCTCCCTCAGCCAATAAAGCGAGATGAGCGCCACAACCCCAGAGTCGGTCATGACTGGACCTAATGGTCAGGGGTCCCTTTACCTTTACCTTACCTCTCACGCTCCATTCTACATCATTGTTGCGGCGACTCCTGTGGTGCCTGAACCCAGTGTGGCTGAACCAGTCATGCTACTCTAAAACTGCCTCTACCTTGGGACCATGCAATATCTATGGGCTGATTCACACACATGTCCATCACTTTGTGATGGCAGATATCCTAGGTGACCCTCATGGTCCCTTCCAACTCTACAATTCTATGATCCTATGTGGTGACTTTCATGTGTGAATGATCCACCAGATATCAAGTGCCAGGCAGGGGTTTACATCTCACCTGATGATGTGGGTGGCGCTGTGGTCTAAACCACTGAGTCTCTTGGGCTTGCCGATCAGAAGGTCAGTGGTTTGAGTTCCTGCGATGGGGTGATTTCCAGTTGCTCTGTCCCAGCTCCTGCCAACCTAGCAGTTCAAAAGCATGCCAGTGCAAGTAGATAAATAGGTACCGCTGTGGCGGGAAGGTAAATGGCATTTCTGTGCACTCTGGTTTCCGTCACGGTGTTCCGTTGCACCAGAAGCGGTTTAGTCATGCTGGCCACATGACCCGGAAAGCTGTCTGTGGAGAAACAGTGGCTCCCTCAGCTTGAAAGTGAGATGAGCGCCGCAACCCCATAGTTGCCTTTGACTAGACTTAACTGTCCAGGGGTCCTTTACCTTTACCTTTTTATCTGATCTCACACCAGTGGCAGACCTACATTTTTGGGGGCCCTAAAGCTTGCACTGTTATGGGGGGCGCTTTGCAACCAGCAACGAATTCTGGGTAACCACTGTTATCTTTTTCAATGGGGTTGCTCCATGACAGATCACCACATGTATTATTATTATTATTATTATTGTTGTTGTTGTTGTTAACAACTATATCTCAGATTTTGATTAAAATTGCTGTACTGGATTATCTCACCTATCAAAGTTATTGGTGTGAACAAAAATTTGCTATGCCTTATAGTTTTTGAGTCGTGCGACTTGTATTGGGTCTACTAGACCCAACATTTTAAACGAATGTGGGCACCCCTCTGAGATTAGGGTCCCTGAAGCTTAAGCTTCATTGGTTTCACAGTAGATCAGACCCTTTGTGTCACAGGAAGCCAAAGAAGGTTTCTCTAGTGGAGGCAGCTCATAATGTCACCCTACAGAAATCAAGTGCTGTGTGTTGGGCCGGTGAAAGATTGTACTGCGTACCTACACATGTGAACCAGCCCTGTATTCTATACAGCACCAAGCACATTTGCCAGTACTGAATGAATACAGTGCAGCCAATTTGCCTCTCAGGATGCCAAGATGCTCTGCCCTACCCTAAATAAGTGTGGCAGAAACACAAGCAACTGTGTGAACCTCATCACGGGAAGACCAGGTGCTCTCCAGCCCAGGAATTGCCCTCCTTCTAATAGTGCCATGCCTCTGCCATACAGCTACCAGTATATGACTAACATCCTATATCAGTGGTTCTCAAACTTTTCCTTCTGGCCCACACTTTCAGAATAAAAATTTGCTCGTGCCATACTCAATGCTTTTTTAAATAAGAAACATGTTGGTAAACAAAAAAGAAACAACTTCTAGCTGTGCTTGATTTATAACATAGAACACAACTACTTTATAATATGATCATGGGACATCCAGAAAGTATAAAGCAATGCAGCTACGTAAGGACTCGAGTCATCCCCAAAATATAATTATGAACAAGGCTTTTCCATATGTACTTTGAGTATGTATACAAACTCCATGAGAGGTGTGGGCTTGCTTTTGCCAGGTAATCTCATGTATATGAGGTCTGACTTGAGACAAACTCTCATCTCCTCATCGACACAAAGAAACCTTTCCCTTTTCTGATGTTTCATATTTGTCAGAGTTGAAAATCCCTGTTCACAGCAATAGGTTGTGGAGAACTGTAGAAGAATTGCCGATGTACTTGAAGAGAGGTGTGGGTGATGTTTCTGGTTGTATGTCCAAGAAAAATTATTTGGATGCTATTCTATACTACACAGAAACGTTTCAATGTTTCTTTGATTGTCCTTGCTACACTTGCCATCCTTTGAGAACCACTATCCTATATCCTTTTAAATGTGCAATTACTAGGGGGTAATTGCTTTATTTTGTTCTTGTTTCTTGCCTTTATTATGCATTCGGTGTTTTTATCTCCTATTTTCAAGTTGTGAACCGCCCTGAGCCCTACAGATGAAGGTCGGCATACAAATTTAATAAATAACACAAGCTATTTGTAGGCCGCTTTCTCTCTCCGCAGCTCCATACCAACTATGGAGCGGAGAAACCGGGGAGAATGAGCTACGCTGCTAAGACGCCCCAACTCGGCCAAAGTCCCCTCTAAAGTTCCCAGCCCAGCAGCCTCGACGGCCCACGGCGCGCGCGCGCGCAGGAACCCGCCTCCCTCATTCCCCAGAGGGGAAAAAAAAACCCGGGAACCCTCGCCCCCCGCCCAACCTTGGTCCCCTCCCTCTCCTGCAGCACCTGGCTCCGGCGCCCCTCGCATTGGCTGCTAGCGCCCATCAATCAGCGTCGGGCATCAGCGTCGGGCGCTGCTGACATCATGCTGCAGTACAGGGGCTGGGCTGGCTGGGCTGGGCTGGGGCAGTGAAGACAGCGCGAGGCAGCGAACGGGAGCTGCCCTCTGTCTCCAGCCTGCGCTCGGTCCCCCGCGAAGCGAGCGCCTCCTCGACGCGGGCTGAGGTGGGGTGGGAGCAGCAGGCGCGAGGGCGAGGCGACCGCGAAGCCACCTCTGGGTCCCGCTGGGGTCGTCTTCCAAGATGGGCAGGGGGCAGCCCCTCGCCGCGATCCCCCTCGTCCTGCTCGTCCTCGCCTGCGCCCTCGGCAACAAAGGTGAGCGCGCGAGAGGGCGTGGGAGCGGGGGAAGCTCCTCGACGGCGGGCGAGCAAGTGCCAGGGCTCCCCAAGGAGGAGGAGGAGGAAGAGGGCAGGCGGGCGGGCGGGTGGGTGGATTGCGCTGCGCCCTCCGCCCGCGCCTCCCCGATCCTAGCCAGCCATCTGGTCCGACCGGGCGCACGCAGCTGTTACACTGGCTCCACTTCCATCCGTCCATCCCTGGGGCTGCGGGGTGTGTGTGTGTGTGTGTGCACAGAGACAGAGCTGGGCACCAACTACAGAGGCTCCCCCCGCCGCCCTCTCGGGGCCCAGCCCAGCCAGCCATCGCCCCTTTTCCGCTGCTGGCTCTTCGTCTTCCCACCTGCTCGCTCCCCCTGCAGCTTCCAAGTCCTTTCCTGCTGCCTGCACCCCCCCCCCCCCACCTTGTGTGCCTCTCCTGTTTATCTGCCACCCACCCACCTCCCTCCCTCCCTTGCCTATCCATTGGCACACGCCCAGCCCATGTTTTCAAGCCCATCTCGATTCAAAACGCGATGGGGCTTCTTCTTTAGCTGCCCCCTCTTCTGTGGCTGTTTGCCCATCTCGCTGATGGATGCGCTTCTTCTGCTTCTCTGTCCAAGCACCCAAACCAGCCTCCCATCTCTCCCCGGGTTGCCTCTTCACAGCCTTAGGTCCTAGTTTGTTCGCCAGTCTGTCGGATTAATTATGGAGAAATCTATAATCTATTTGAGGAGGGTGTGGAGAGGGGGGGGAGAGCGAGCTGCAGAGCTAAACGGGGAGCTGCAGAACACGGTGCAACAGCTTCAGCATTCGAGGCACGGAGCTTGGAAACACGCACACGCGCATCTGTGTGTGTGAGAAAGAGGGAGAGAGGTTACAAGATCTGGGGTCGTGGGCACCAGCAACACAAGAGAAAGTCTCCTGGGGGGGAGGTAGAAAGGTGTGCAAAACTCAGGAAAGGGGGAAAGGCAGAACCTAAACATTTGCGGGTGGGATGAAGGAGATCCTTTGCCATCACATGCAGCAGAAGGAAGGATGGAGAGTGCGAAGGAGTCTTGATTTCTGTTGCCACTGCTCTCCTGCCTCAAACCTTGTGTGTGTGTGTGAAAGAGGAAGGTGTGGGGGGAGCTCTGCAGCAGCATTGGGATTCAGCATGCCTGTTGGTTTTGCAGATCAAGTGGAATAGATATTCTTGCTCTCCCTGATACCCAATTCTGAGCACACGATGCAGCCACTGGTGCCTGGCTTGGCCTCTTCATTGGAATTTCTCAGGGAGGTTCAGAATCTGCTCAAGTCCCCAGTTGGAAAAGGAAAAGGGGAAAAAAGCCTCTTCTGAAGAAATCACCAAGGGCTCTTCAAGTGGCAGACGGGAAAATTAAAGGATTTATTCCTCTGCTACCTTGCTTGTTACCCCAGCAACAGGGGTATCTTGCACAGCAGCTAATTCCTGTTTTCCATTGGTGGGGTGGTGGCAAGGGGCAATATATGGGGACTCAGAATAGGGTGTGAGATTGGAATGTGTGTGTGTGTTGCATTATAGGGTATGCAGGATTGTGGCAAGTCACACAAGCAAGAAATAGCAGCATATACTAGCAAGAAAGGCGAAATAGATGTTCTGCTGGGTTTTTTAATATGACAGCCTTGAAATCAATTTGGTGAGATGAATATCCTACCTTGCAGACCCCCTGTGGCTTCCTTCCCCATTCTCCAAACCCCCGTCCCCCGTATTCCATCTCAGGTTTTGCACATCTATTCTTCCTCAGAGTTGCAGGCTGCTGTTCCGCTGGGGGACGATAACAACACCCCCCAATGCTCCATAGACCCCCCAAAGGCTGCTTTTCTAGGCATTTTTTTCAGTAGTGTCTTCTGGTATTGAATGCTAGACATGCACGAGAATATAAGTGCAAAAGAACTGCCTTGCTGGATCAAGACCATCCAAGTCCAGCAATGGCGAACAGGATGCCTCTAGAGTCTATTTATTTTCCATTGTTGGGAGCAGAGCCTAGTCAGCAGCTCCCAAGCAGAGCATAGTGATGGCCTCTCTCTCTCTCTCTCTCTCTCTCATGTTTTGCCCTCAGCATCTGGTACTCAAAGGCACACTCAAAGCTACCATCACCAGTGATGTGATAGACCTAACCTTATCCTGCTGAATTTGTCCAATGCCATATGCACCACCTCCAAGGGGCTGAGGCAGTCCCCTCCATGGTTGTTGTTTTTTCAGGAGGCCAGGGCCCCTCAGTGTTCAGAGGGCGTCCTTGTGTTGCCCCCTCAATCAACTTGAGAAGATGGCACCTCTGTCCTAGGCTGTTCAAAAGCTGTCAAACAGGGCTGTCCCAATACATTTTGCTGCCTGAGGCAAAGGACTACAGTGGTACCTCAGGTTACATACGTTTCAGGTTACAGACTCTGCTAACCCAGAAGTAGTACCTCGGGTTAAGAACTTTGCTTCAGGATGAGAACAGAAATCGGGCAGCGGCGGCGCAACGGCAGGGGGAGGCCCCATTAGCTAAAGTGGTGCTTCAGGTTAAGAACGTTTTCAGGTTAAGAACGGACCTCCGGAACGAATTAAGTATGTAACCAGAGGTACCACTGTATATGGCTCTCCCCTCCTTAGGTTCCATGTAACAAAACTGGACAGGCAACTGAATCTTGTTTCAACACTGGTGATGCGGCAGCAGCTTCTGTCATACCTTGAGGGCAGCAGCTGGCTTACTAAGTCTCTGGCACATAGAGAGCTATCGTCCCAACACTTTGCTGGCATCCACCACACCCCCAGCACCTGCTGCCTGAGGCAGCAGCCTCTCTCTGCTTTATGGTAGGGCCGATCCTGCCATCAAAGCTAATGGCTGTTACCACACCACATCTTGTAATGAATTCTGTAAGGAAGGGTGTTCTTTTCTTGAACACACGGCAAATCATGTTCACTAGAGCTCTCCAGTTCCGGTGTTATTATGACAGAGTGGGTTTTCTTCTATCTATTTTTCTCTCCACCCTGCTCAGCATCCCTGGAATTGGCATGGATCCATAGGCTGGTTTTCACTTGCAGGCAGTGCCCCATGGGAGACCCTCAGGAGATACGGAGCCATCAGTGGACTTGGATCTGGGCCACACTCAGGTCCTGGCTCCATTTGCATGGACTGCTTGCTCCACATGGCAGCTGTGTACATGTCTGC
>JAWWNF010001279.1:0-53490 GCA_034641395.1 Darevskia armeniaca
AAAGGTAACAAGAGAATACACTACAGTAGTATTGCCATATTTCAAAAAGTGAAAAACCAGACAGATTTCCGCCCAGACACTGATTGCCGGCTACGTCCAGGAAATTCCGGACGTATGGCAACCCTTCCAGTGACACCTTCTTCTGCTCATCTGCCACCCCACCCCACCCCACCCCACCCCAATTCTCTCATGGCCCCCATGCTCTTAAAGCAATAAGGAAGTATATGTGAGCGACATGCCTGCCTCACACATAAGAGGCTGGCAGTAGAAGACGTCATCGTCTTCGCTGGAGGACGCCACGTCACTGCTGGCCTCCTCATAGTGCACTGGGATTGGCTTCTTAGCAGGATGCGGGCTGCTGGCCTTGTGGATCTGCTGGGCGGAGAGTTCAGCAGCTTCTGAGGCCGCGGCCTCCTCGGTGGCCTTCTGCAGCGTGAGGTCTGGCTTGGCGAGGAGACGCCGTTGCAGACAGTTGTCCCGGACTCCACAGACGATTCGATCCATCAGGGCATTGTCTAAGTCTCGGAACTCACAGTGCAGTGCGGCCTTTCGGAGGGCGGCAATGTAGCTGTTGATCGACTCCCCCTCTGCCTGGTTCCGGTGGTAAAACGCATGGCGGGCAGCAATTTTGGACGGCTTCGGAGCATAGTGGTTGCGGAGCTTCTCTTGTAGCACATCCCACAGCGTTGCCTGGACTGCTAGTGGCGCGACCAGAGCTCGGGCTGTCTCAAACACCTCAGGCCCGCAGAGGCTGAGGAAGAGGCCCCGCTTACACTCCTCTGACACTTCTGTCAGCTCGTTTGCTTGGAGGTAACAGTCAAACCGAGCGAGGTACGAGTCCCATGATTCAGAGGCTGGGGCAAACGGCGGTAGAGGCACGAATGAAGCCATGGCTCCGATGCTGACGTGGAGGGTGATGGATGGAACACAGTGTTCTAGCCAGAACGGTCAGCTCTGAATGGGTTCTGTTCAGTGATTTCGCTCAGTGTTTCAGCTCAGTGATTTTGCTCAGTGAGTGTCCGAATCTGGCTGTGCTCTGATGTCCATCAGATCCCATCCTCATCGCCAGTGTTGAATAGTGGGTGGACAAAGTAGACGACACAGTGATTTTCAAGCAGCTCTCTTTATTCTCAGGCTGGAACAGAACTGAACTGTGAATAGCTCAGCCGGCCTGCTTATATAGGCAGCCGGCTGACAACATTGTAACAACACAACCCAGGGTTTCCCGCCTAAACTAACTGACGGGGACCTGAGTGGAAACTTCATACACACAACACCCCTAGTGGCCTAGGGTAAGAACTTAATACATAACACTCTCCTCTCTCCCATATTCCTTCTTTCATATGCTTACAGACCTCTCTGTTCTCCCAGATGTGATGGAGGCTGCCTTTCTTTTGAGGCATACTCTTTCCATCTGCATTTCTGAATGCAGGCTTGTGTATGTATTGCTGCAAGATGGGAGAAACTGAGCAGCTGAAGGTTTATGAATCCAGAAGTACTGCTGGGGACTCCCTAATTCAGGTGTGGGGAAAACTTTTTCAGTCTTCAGAGCCACATTCCCTTCTGGGCCATATGCTACTTGTGAGCAGAGCAATCAATGTTTCTACACATACTCATACACCTCTCTCTATCTTCCAACCAGGACACGTTCCAGCCAGGATAACACACTCATAAGAACATAAAAAGAGCCTGCTGTATCAAGCCAATGGCCCATCTAGTCCAGCATCCAGTTCTCACAGTGACTGAACAGTTGCCTGTAAGAAACCACCAAGCTGGATTTGAGCACAAGACTGTAAAACAGAGCCAGCGAGGGATGTGGCCTGGGGAAAGTTCTAGTTAGACTTGGTGGGCATCATTTGGTCCCTGGGTCTGAGGTTCCCGGCCCCTAAATAATGCTGGCAAAATTGCTAGGTAATCTTTTGTTAGGCAGATTTCTGGCTGGTTTGCTCTTGATAAGCTGAAGCTTCCCTAAATCTTCTGGAGGAGGGCATATCCTTCCCTCCTGCCCCTTCTCCCATCTATCTGGGAAACTGAACAAAGGACAAGCCGCAGTTTCTGAAAAAGACACAAAAGAGCTGAGTTTGGGTCTCTGAAAGCATTTTGAGTGCTGTGTCTCTGTGGAGATCTGATACAAGGGGGTGGGCTTGCTTGTCCATTGGGAGTGTGATCGGTCCAGTACAAATCCACTCCAAACGCAGTTTGATGGTGTCAATGACATTTCGCAAACAAACAGCAGTCTGGAGGGAGCTCATCACACCACTACAAATAAAATGACCAGATATAAAGAAGGTTGGTTTTCCTGTCACTTTAATAGTTGTGCATTTTCCACTTCTGTGTGCTACATTGAACTTCCCTCTTCTGTGCAGGTATTAAAGGAAACAGGAACCCTGTGGTCTCCCAGGACATATTGTCACCTCATTGCCAGTAAGCCAGCAACCAGTTTTCCTTGAGGGCTACTTTGAAAATGCACTCTCAAATTCCATCCTCAAGAGATCTATCACTCTCCAGATTTTGTTGGACTATAACTAGAAATCATGCTGGGTGGTCCTGATCCCTTGATTTAAAAAAGTTCCCCCACCCATGTCTTTGGGACACACAGCTCTGCAAGGAATTGTAATCAAAAAGTGGAAGGCAGCAGAAGTTTAGGCACCTACCCTCCCACTTTCTGCTCACACAATTTAGAACCAGCAACTATCCAGTAAGGGAGTCTAACTCAGTGGTAGAGCACATACTCTGCATGCCAAAGGTCACAGGTTCAATCAATAAAAAAGAACAGGTAGGAGATGATCTGAAAAACCTCTGCCGGGTACCTTTAAGATTATCTGCTAGACAGAAAAAATAACTATAAGCTAGATGGACAAAATAGTATTGAAGTAGCACAGGGCAGCTTCCTAATTACTAAACCCTTTAATCTGTTGTTTAAGTAAGAGTGGCCCCCGGAGTAGGCAGCTCTGGAATATCAGCAAAAGAAACCAAAAGACCTCTCAAAATACAAAGGCTTAATTTGTGCATGCCACAAAATCAAACTCTTCTTGATGTAGAATTCTAACTATGTTCATTTTATTTATGTCCTGCCTTTGGGCAGGATTCTTTGTGTCATAGTATTTATTATTATTGTAGTTATTTTTATTTTATTTTTTACCTGCCTTTCAATATAAGGTCCAGGGCAGGTTACAACAGTATAAAAACACAATATTAAAACCAGAAATATAGTAATAACACAACTAAAATACAATTTTAATGCACCCACTCTGTAACACAATACACCAAACAGTGAAAGGATGTAACTCAAACCACAGCCTTAGTTTAAAAATGGCCATGTGAAACAAGAATGGTTTTTGCCCATCTCAAAATGGGAGACAAGTGTTAAGGCTAAGCAAGTCTTCAAAACATCAGGGCAACTTCTCAGAGGGACTTGCTCCTGGTTGAAACAATTCTTGGATCCACAAATAATGGTAGCCCAAGAATTGCAGGTAAAATGATGGTGGTGGGTGGGGTTCATATAGGAGAAAATGCATCCTAAAATGCTCTAGGTCCAGACTACAACATCTAATGGTTGCATAGAAGGGTTTCAGCAGATACAGCTGGTCATCTTTGCATGACATTTTGCATCTATCAAAGTGCCTTCTTCTACACAGCTGTTAAAAAGGTGCAAAAGGTGTTGACACGAGAACAGCCTTATCACTGGTGTCTCCCCACTTATGGATCACTCTCCACAGAGGCACGGGCACCTTCACTTTTTTAGGCATCAGGCGAAAATGCTTCTCTTCTGCCAAGCTTTTGGTCTTTAATTGTTTGTGGCCTCCTTCAGTGAGTGGGATGTTAGTCCAACAATCAGTGTTTCTATCTTTTGCTCTGTTTTAGTTTTATGTTGCTTTAATGTACAGTATATGCTATTAATGTATGTAATTTATTTTGAGTTGCCTTTTGTTAAAAAAGTGACTAATAGTACTACCACTAAAAATAATAATTTAAGGCAGCAAAGCCCTCTCCATCAGCCTGGCTAGTACCAACTGCCTTTGGTTCTACTCTCCCTTTCTACTTACCCTTGTGTATGGTGCCTGTTGAATCCTAAACCATAGTTCTAACTATGAATTATCTTGTGTGCATTACCAAAATGCAGTAAGTAAATGCAGCAAGTTAACTTAAGTACATACAGCTACTCTGCTCTGTCATGCTTGCAGCTGGTCCTCCTTGACACAAAAGCATGAAGATGTAGGGTTAAAAAGTTGAATTGAGTTATAGGCTATAATGAAAGCTGGGTCCCAGATTTCCAAAGAGTGAAATGGATGGCCTATGATATACTAAGAACAAGTAAAACAGAAATTGTTCTCTCCTGAAGATGAATAATCCTCCTCACACATACTGCATGCCAGACTTTTGTACCATGCTTAAGGAATATCTGCCACGGTTCTGTCGGTTTAACACCCATCAGACGCCATTTCTTTCTTCTCAGACTGTACCCTTTTTAACAGCTACATGTTCAAGGGATGTAGTTTAGAGAATTATCTTCCTTCAGACACTGAGTATTTGTTGTGGTACACTTTTTTCTGGGGGGAAATCCTAAGATTTTGGTTGCTCAGGTCTTTCTATTGCAACTTTCAAAACAATGAAAGACAAGATGAACAGGGGGAGCAAAGCCATGATGTTTGGTAAATAATTTCATGCCAGGGTTTTACAAAGATGCTCAGGTCTTTCTATTGCAACTTTCAAAACAATGAAAGACAAGATGGAACAGGGGGAGCAAAGCCATGATGTTTGGGTAAATAAATTTCATGCCAGGGTTTTACAAAGATTAGCAATGTATTGGAGCAACTGTTTTTGTGTGATCCTTTCTTTCTTTCTTTCTTTCTTTCTTTTCTTTCTTTCTTCTTTCTTAAGAAGGGGATCTATATTTTTCTGTTACCTTTCCTGACTGTAAAGCAATCACAGGAAACGGCAGGAGGCCCCATAAATATGCAAATCGCAGAGAGATAAACTGGTTTCAAATGGTTCCGCCTTCAAGTAGAAGGGAAAAGAGTCTGGGCACCTCCAATTCTGAGTAATTTATATGTCAGGGGTGCCCCCTGCTGCAATTCACAAGCTGTCCATGGAAGAGACAGCAAAGCATCTACCCCCCTGATAAACAGAGGCACCCTATGAAAATTCCCACTTGTATATTAAGGCCCATCAGTATTTCTATTACAAGATGTTATTTCAGAAGGTACAGAACATAAGCATTACAAAAATTTGCTCAGAGCTAAGCTCCGACTGGCTGAAATGTAAGCACAAGGGAAATGATTGAAAGTTGGCTATATATATATAGATGAAGAAGGGTGTGTGTGTGTATTAATTTTCAACCAAAACCCCACATTCAATCTGTCCTTATTGCATATATGATATAGATAATTTCTCATAACAAATCCTCATTTGTTTATTTTTTTTAAAAAAGCCACTTTAGCATGATCCATTTTATTTCATTGCCCAGAAAAGGCCAGGAGTGTGAAATGGTATGATCGCTTTTAAATTACAGATCCAGCCACTATATTCACATCTTAACCTAATCACCTTTAAGGTTGTCCTAGCCATCCGTTCATACAGGAAATCTGGACTCTCTTCTCTCTCTCTCTCTCTCTCTCTCTCTCTCTCTCTCTCTCCCCCCCCCCCCCCATTCCGTCTCTCTCTCTCTCTCTTGATAATGTACCTGCTCATAAAAATCTAGCTGTATTTGCCCATGGCACCATAATCTCATTACTGCTAAAACAAATTAAAGGCTATATCTTTTTATTTTATAGCCCAGTGTTTTGATTGGTTGATTTGGTCATTTGCTCTTGTATTAGCGAGAAATTTAAATAACGCTTCTGTTTGTTGTCCTAATGAAGCACACATCAGAAAGTAAAATATAAAACTGAGAGAAAAGGGGGAAATCTAAGCCATTTCCCTTCCTTGCTTTCCCCTGGCGTGCCATTAAAGAGAGGGTTTGTTTGTCAAAGTAAAATTTTTGCAGGTCATTAGTCCAAAAGATTTAAAGTGTGTGTTTGGAGGGGGGGGGGGCGACAACATAACATAGCGTATTATCTAAGAGTAAGGGCCATGCACATACGTGCAATAACTTTATTACTGGTGTTCCTCTGAATACTGAGGTGGTGCCTGCATATAACGGAATAGCATGATACAATTCCAACCCGTGACGGTCTATTGAAGACATAATATGCATTTTAAAAATTGCTTGGAAATGTATTCACATGATGGCATCTAATGGATCAGGAGCTGCTCCCCCTCTTTATCAATAATAAAAATTGTTATAGGCCAGTCTATCATGTCATCTTACACTCTCATCTAGGGGAACTGTTTTATGGCTTAAAAAAACAAAACACTACAGCAAAAGAGCAAGGCGGGGGGGTTGCAAGACAAAGACACTAAGCTGCCTAAGTTATGTTTAAAACCAGTTATTTAATTCCAAGCCATATATACACAAAGGAAGAAAATATTAGAAGGCTGGGTGTTTACTTTGTTCTCGTTGATTTTACCCTCTGAATGAATGAATGAACTATGCATTGGGGCTTTGTAGGTGTATGTGTGTGGCACAGGGAGAGACAATGACACCCCAGGATTCTGACCACAGCCCTAAATTTCCTGGACTCTCCTTGACATCTGGCTATTTACTTTTGTGCTTCTTCCTAAAGAGAATTATGTGTGCTATGTTGGAAATATGGTGGTAATGAAGGTGGAGTCCGCATCCAAATGGCAAATAAGTCCACTGATAGAGATCATCATAGCTATTAAAATATGGACCTCTTGATTATTCCAAACCTTAAGCATGTTTCCTGAACTTTGAAATATCTAGTTGGATATCAGTTAATGAAACTGTTAAGGATTTTTTAAAACCTATTAATTAAATCTGAAGAAACATGCATTAGAATAGAATAATAGTTCTGGGGTGGGAAATACTGTTGTTCAGAATAAAGAGGTCCCATTAAATTAGAATACCAAATAATAGGCAGCTATTCTATAACTGCATATGTATATCTAGCTTTTATTTGAATTGTAGGCAAACCATTTTGTTGCTATGCCACTTTAGAAGAGGTGTGTGTGTGTTTGTGTCCATGTGTGTAGGGGTATGCCTCTTCTAAAGATGTCACCTGCCACCTGTAGTTTATGTAAATACATGCATTAAAAATAGTTGGCTTTGAAAAGATGATCCCATTAAGATTGTCAATCAATTAATATAGCCAATGAATCAACTAAACACTGTAGCCCTCAGATAACACACAAGAGGAGAGAGGAGAATCTCACCCTCATCCTTACGTGCTGACTCCAAATTAGATTGCTGGCAAAGGTTGATTGTTAGAGGAAGAGAAAAGGACATGAGAAGCCTGGATTCTCAAACTGTCTCTATCAGAACTCTATATCCTGTCACCTTCCAGACGTTCAGTCCAACCATTCAATCTACTGAATCAAGAGACTGTTTGATCTTATCTGCATCTGTGAGCTGACTGTCAGCCTCCGAAGCTGCATATTAAATCATCTATACTGGCTCTATCAAGCTGAGAAGATCGTTTAATTCCAAATTTATTAACCCTTGGAGTGCAGGCCTCATGCTTAGCCTAGTGTGGCCTGTGTTTGATTTCACAAGACTTTCAATCCCTACTGGTTTTAAATGTGTGCCTGGAATGGCGTTAAAATGTCAGTGTTGTGAATTACATTATTATAATTAGGAGGTCTCTCTTTATATGTGAAAGGTTTGTTCAGTGTATATTTGCACTTATTTTGGATTTGATCCGATCTTTGCAAGCTCGCTTTCATATGCTGTGGTTGTGCTTCTGTATTGGGGGGGCAGAAATGGGTTTGCTTGCAGAAAAATTAAAAGAGGCAGAGAAAGACAGCATTACTTCCAAGTAAACACGAATAGGATCACACAGGCAAATCTGCATAAATTTGCATGAGTAAAGATCTATGACTTTTAACATGTTCCACAAATGCCTGCACACATACCAGTGGAAGAGTTTGCACAGTGATGTACTAAAGAGAGGTCCTATAGTAATTCTCATGCTGGCACCAAATTTGTGCAAGCAGAACATCATTTCTGAATGTACCGGTAGTTCCACTTTTACATTTTGCGCTAGACCAGGGTGTGAATGAACACAACTCCTCCATGAGCCGAGGAGACATCTTTATGTAAAGCTGCCTCTTTGCATACAAAAGCTTTGTTTTTAGACAATGATGGTAGACATCATAGCAACAATCTTCCTAGAAGAGGTGCTCTCTCATGTGCAACAAGAATCAGGGGGATCCAAGGTGTTAATATTAGTATATAAAGCCTTGGGATCAGTTGCCATGAATGATGGACTCACTCCATACATGCCCACCACTTACCAGTTTCAATCTACAGAATTGGCACTTTTACAAGTCCAGATATGTTCATTTCACCAAGAAAGCAATCCTTCAGTGTGGCAGCACCTACACTTTGGAACTCTCTGCCCCATTTATAGCACCTTTGCTATATTGGTTTTGATGCCTGCTAAGGACTTGGGTGGCGCTGTGGTCTAAACCACTGAGCCTAGGCTTGCCGATCAGAAGGTCGGCGGTTCGAATCACCATGACGGGTGAGCTCCCGTTGTTCGGTCCCAGCTCCTGCCAACCTAGCTGTTTGAAAGCACGCCAAAAAGTGCAAGTAGATAAATAGGTATCGCTCTAGCGGGAAGGTAAACGGTGTTTCCGTGCGCTGCTCTGGTTCGCCAGAAGCGGCTTAGTCATGCTGGCCACATGACCCGGAAGCTGTCTGCAGACAAACGCCAGCTCCCTCAGCTATAGAGCGAGATGAACTCCGCAACCCCAGAGTCGTCCGTGACTGGACCTAACGGTCAGGGTTACCTTTACCTTTAAGGACTTTTCTATCTAGGCAAGCCTACCCAAAACGTTTAATTTTAGCGTGCATATTTATTTTTAAAATGCTGATTTTGTTTACATCTTTATAAATGTTATGTCAACTGATTTTTAACTTTAGCTTTTATCATTATTTTAATGAATATTTTATATTGTATGTAACCACTTAGATGGAGTTATTAAGCAATATTTTTTTAAAAAATAAAATAAATAAATCCTCTTTGTTACAGTGACTGTCACCATCAGCTCTGTTGTATTAAATGCACTTGCATTAAAAACACAGTAGACAACATTTGAACAGAACAACTGCTGCCTAGTTAATTTAGGGTGTGTGTGTGTTTTAAATCAATCAAAAGGGCTGATCCAATTAATCAGCTAAACTTCGCAACCCAAAGCCTTAAAGAAGGCCCACTGGGGGTTGGTGTGGTAGTCCATGTACATGATGTAGAGATTGTACCAGTGCAAAATCAGAACTATGAATTGTGCAGTCCCTTCCTAAATGTGCATTTCCAGGAGCAACTTAAATCTGATCCACATACACACTACATGCTCCTCTTTATCATTCTTGCAAGTTGCTGATGCTATCAACATATTCAGTGTGTGTGTGTGTGTGTGTGTGTGTGTGTGCACGCACAAATGCATCATATTTTTTCCCCTTTCCCAGATGCAAACTGTTAGAAATGTGACTGGTCTCTCCCTTTCTCTCTCTCCCACCCCTCCCTGGCTGTCTTTAATGTAGCCAAATAACAATTTTAGCATTCAGATGAAGCGATTTCATTCTGTGACTGCCTTTCTATTAGATTTGATTTTGAGAAGCCCCAGTGGGTGCCTCCAAGGCAGAGAGCTATCTTTGAGCCTGCAACCGATTCAATAGCAGCCTGAGCTAACCTTGACCTTTGCATAGACCCCTGTTCCATCTGGTGAAAGCATAGGGTTTCCTTCCCCAGTCCCCCCTCCCCCTGGCTTCACAGTCAACATTGATCAAGGCAGAATCCAGTGTCTCTTCCCCCCCCACCAGCCCCCATCCCTTGCCTTACTCCTTCTCTCCTCCCTCCCTTTTTTTTCCAAGGGCTTGGGCGATGCGTGCAAAGGACACCACATTTCAATATATGGAAATGATCAAGCCTCTTATGCAACCATAAATCTACAGACGGGGCTTCTGTGATATGTATGATCCCCCCACCATTCACCTCCAAGGAGTCCCTCATTCGCCACTATCCCTGTCTCTCCTCCACTCTCGCCCCCACCCTCTAGTTTCTCAGCAGGGGTTTGATGCAAGCTGTACAGGAAACACTTCCTATCCACACCTCCTCCTTCTCCAACACCTTGGGGGGGGGCATAGCAGAAACCTCTTTGCAAACTGAACAATTCATGACTGCTCAGCAATAGAATTGCATTGCATTTCTATCAGCCCCTGCCCTCGTTGGAATCTTTGGTGTACTCCCCCACTCCAACCATTATTTATAAATGACCTCCCTATTATTTACATACCAGCTTTAAGGAGAGAAAGAAGAAATAGTGGCACAGAAAACAGAGAACATGAATATTTTTAAAGTTTTTTGCTTTGTTTTAAAAGATATATGGTGGCCCAAGCTTATGCATGCTTACTCAGAAGTAAAGCTGCAATCCTACACCCACTTACCTGGAAGCAAGCCCCATTGAATTCAGCAGGATTTATTTCCGAGTAAACACAGCTAGTCTTGCCACCTAAGTCTTTCTGAACACAATGAGGTTTATTCTAATTTAAGTGACATTTTTGGGAAAGCTGCTTTATTTCAGCAGACATTTTAAATAAGTCCTTTCTGATTTTATGGTTCATTTTATCTCTAGTGCATCTCTTTGTAACCTTGTTGTACACCACTTAGAAACAATACAGTGTAAGTGGCATCCAAATTGTCAAAATAAATAAATAAATGTGGGTGCACAGGACTGCAGCTGTTTACTCAAGAAGACTCATTAAGTTTAATGGGGTAGGTAAGTTCAATGGGGCTTGCTGTAAAGTAAGTGTGCAAAGGGCCTGGGACCTTACAGTTAAGTGCTGGGCATGCTTACACTGAAGTAAGTCTCATTATGTCCAATGGGGCTTACTTAAGTGTGCATGCACACGAAAGCTCATACCAAGAACAAACTTAGTTGGTCTCTAAGGTGCTACTGGAAGGAATTTTTTTTATTTTTTATTTTGTTTTTACTCCTTAGTGCTTAGGCTTACATCCCCATGAATGTCAACTCAGAAACCTTTGGCTACAATCCAATACACACTTATTTGGGATTAAGACCTACTGACCTTTGGTTCCAAGTAGACCTACATAGGATTGTGTTGTCAGGAGCTAAACTATGTCATTTTGTATTATTTGTTGTTATTGTATATTGAGCCTAAAACAAAAACTGTTATTTAAGTGAAAGGGAGGTGGCTTTTTCGGGACATGAAGAGTTGTACTTTCCACTGTCAGAATAATTCACAATAAATTTATATCGCATTCCCTCATAAAGGCCCACAACATCCAACTATCAGGGAAGTGTGAGAGTGTAGATGTGTGTAGATGTGTTTAAGGCCCAACCGTGGAATGTGGTGGGGCTTCTCTAAGTAAAGGTGCAGAGGGGTTCGGGATTCAACTGATAAATTTCGCAAAGAAAAGGCTCTCGATCAGTTTACACGCCGCCACGCTTCTGCGACTCAGCTTAGAACAGCCTGTAGCAGCCTTGGCATGTTTACTCGGGAGTAACTCCCAATGAGGCCCAGTGAGGTTCTCCTCTCAACTAACCTCACGCAGGGTTGCAGGCCGATTCTCAGCATATTTAACGAAGGGGAACCTTACTCAGCTGGCAGGGTAGGAAGCCCCACTAAACTCCTAGAGAAGCGGTATGCGCCCACTCACTTGGGGAGCAAATCCCCGGGACGTCGGTGGGGCTTCCTCCGGAAGAAACCAGCCTCGCCTGGAAACACACAAGTCAATCGCTTGACTTCTTTGCGCAGCCCGGTGAAAGGCACAAAGACACCCGAGCAGGGGTAGGTGGAGGGAAAAAGGTGGAACAAGAAGAAAGGGGGGGAAGGGAGTTTTTCACGAGCCCACCTGTCCCCGCCACTCAGTCCTCTTCCTCCCAAAAGCCAGAGCCTGCCTTTACAATACTTCTTCAATCACATATATAAGATGCAACTCGTCTTCCTCTGCCCAGAAGTGCAAAGACGCTGGAAGAAAGGAGAAGGGGGGGAGATGTCACGTGGGAACAGCCTAGGCCAGGCACGGCGGCGGTGGTAGCAGCAGCGGCTCTTCAAAGGAAATTGCCTCGCTGGCCGCTTGGGCGCATTTCAATATATGGAAATGACCAGCGGCTTTCTGCAATAAATCAACACTCAACATTTTTGTCATTCCCTCCGCCTTCTCCTTCAGTTTCCTTATTTCTTTTTTATTCTCTCTACGCCCCCCCCCCCGCTTTATACCTCCATTCTTTTGCACACGCGAACACACCGGCTAGCTTTTCCTTTTGCTCTGCACCAACTACTCCGCCCCCTCTTCTAAAATTCCCCTTTAATTCGTTGTTATTCCTTGCAATCACTAGCGACTCTGCAACCGTGGCGTTGTCGTCTCCTAAGCACACGTAGCTTATTATTCTTAAGCAACCAGTAATTATTTCAGGAGGAGGTAACAGATATTGCAGTGTTAGATTTAAGCTCCCCGCCTTACCCCTTTTACTATTACTGTACTGTACTGCAAAACTTGTACTGGAAGGTAACCCGGGCCCGGGAGGCAAGGGCAGTTTTCTGGCAAACAAGGAACCATCAACTGACTTCGGATACCACACATCTATGTTTGCTTAGATGTACCTCCTGTATTCAGTGAGTTTTACTCCCAGGCCGGCGTGCATAGGATCGAGGCACCAGGTTTCTGGTTTGTTCGCAAAGTGCTGCATTCCTGTGCAGAGAGCAGGGACTTTTATTTTACTGCATTTTGAGAGCTGTGTGTATCGCAGTCTCCGACGAGGATGTGGGAGTCTCTTTTCCTTATTGTTTTGCAGATCCTACAACGCAAATCGCCGCACTCTCAATAGAACGACGACGGACACAGTCACGCTCGGTAACTTTTACAAACGCACCCGCCTCCCCGGCTTGGCTGCCTTTTGGCGTAAACGCGTTTCTTCCAAGCCCGGGCTGCCTTTGATTGGAGTATCGGAGGAACGCCCCCACTCCTCCCCAAGCATCGCACCCTTAATTTTAAATTGTTTTGCCTTTGCTCCCGCCCCCCCTTTTTTGTACATTGCCGACATGCTAAAAGGGAAGACAGTGGTTACCAGGTACAGGATGAGGACTCGATCATAGGCATGCTTACTTGGGAGTAAACCCAAAGTAGACGCGAGGTAATTTACTGCTGAGGAGATGGGGAACCACAGGCACAGGGGCTGCAGGTGTCTCCCCACGCCAGACCTTGCTGTCTGGCCATCGGGGCTGGAATGTATCAATGAACTTCCATAATAGCTGTTTCCTGGATGTTAATTTGCGTTGAAAATATCATAGTGTACAAATATATTTGCTGCCCCCCCTCCCACTTTTGTCGCATGCCATTGTTGGGTGGGGCCAGAAGCAAAAGTGCAGAGCAACTATAAATTGGCATTGGCCAAATGGATGTTTGCCCAATACAGAAGGCACCCTTTGGGCTGAAAAAGGTTTTCTTATGCCTGATTTTGCCAGGATGGGGGGGGGGTCTCCTTTGTCAATAGGACAGCTGGGGGGGGAGCACCTGTGCCTTTTAAAAATCAGTTGAGGGGAGAATTTGGGTAAATGAAACTAACTGGGCAGGGCAGATAAACTGGGGACCCTAATCCCCAACACATGCATACACACACCTGTACACACATAAATGTAAAAGGTAAAGGGACCCCTGACCATTAGGTTCAGTCGTGACCGACTCTGGGGTTGCGGCGCTCATCTTGCTTTATTGGCCGAGAGCCAGCGTACAGCTTCCAGGTCATGTAGCCAGCATGACAAAGCCGCTTCTGGCGAACCAGAGCAGCTCACGGAAACGCCATTTACCTTCCCGCTACAGCAGTACCTATTTATCTACTTGCACTTTGACGTGCTTTCGAACTGCTAGGTTGGCAGGAGCAGGGACCAAGCAACAGGAGCTCACCCCATCGCAGGGATTCGAACCGCCGACCTTCTGATCGGCAAGCCCTAGGCTCTGTGGTTTAACCCACAGCGCCACATAAATGTAAAGGAGGCCTATTCATCTAGGCACAGGAGTTAGAAACCTTTTCTCCCCCCTGTAGATGAGTGTTCAGGACTGGACCTATCATGAAGCAGTGAAGCGCTGGCCTCATGCATCAGATGCTGGGTGGTAGGCAGTGATGGTGAGCTGTTTGAAGACTAAGGACTTGGCTACACTACCTTTGCTCTGCTCTTTCCAGGCATGGTTGTGCTTCAAAGCTCTGTGTGTCCAAGCATCCTCTCTTTTGCTCCAGAGCTTTCCCCATGAAAACCCGCTCTTTAAAGCTCCATCGGAGAAAACTGCAATCTGCAGAAAACTTGAACTGATGTGTTCTCTGATTGAGCACTAAAGAGCTGGTTTTTGGGGAGAAAGCTCGGGCAAAAAAACAAAAATGCTTGGACACGGAGCTTGTCAATGCAGACCTGTGCCTGGAAAGAGTGGGGCAAAAAGTGTGAATAAGTCCATAATTGTGCTTTCTATAAGACCTACTCTATTCTTCTATGGGCGTAGCCAGGATTTATTTATTTATTTTAGGGTGGGGGCAAAACTGAGTTATCTGCGATGCAATTGGTTAGATAGTTAAGCATTTTTATTTATTTACTTGATTTAAGAGGGTGAAGCTGCCCCAATGCACCCCTTGGCTACTCCCATGACTTTTTCTATACTTCTTCTAAGGCTTAGAAGAAGCTTAGAATCTAAGCTGGCCTCATGTGTGGTTGAGGATGCTGTCTTGTCATCAGCATTGAGGTAAAGATTACATTGCCATCCAGCTTCAAAAGGCAGTTGTCCCTGTTCTTGTCCTTGCATCTCAGGCAGCAAATTCTGTTGGGCTAGCCCCGGCTGCATTCTCCCTGGGGCTAGGGTGGGAATCTATTTTCAGACCAAGGGTCACATTCTCTTGTGGACAACCTGGGTGGGTGGGTGCTGCATGCCGGAGATGGGTCAGACAATATATTTGACTCTCACCTTTGTGAGCACACAAATGTATCTTCATCCAGGAAAGCAAGAAGTGTTATCACAGTTCATAGACACATCCCAGACAGACAAGGAGGACATGGAATAGTGCCAGGAGGGCTTTGTGACCTAGGCACAGGAAGTCTCACCTGGAGAAGGGCCAAATAGATAAGCCTGGAGGGCCACATTCCCTGCCGTCCTTGAGTGTCTGGCTGGAATGTCTTTGGGCTGTAATAAGGCCTCTTACTTGTCTCTATTGGAGAGATGTGTGTATGCTGAGAAGTTTGCCGAAACGTTTGGGCTGTACATGGCTGGAATGAAGCCTACTGTGCAAAAGGTAAGAGTCACATCCATTGCTCCACCCACTTTTGCCTCTGGCCCTGCCCACACTGGCATGCACCTTACCTGCTAGTCTTCAAGCACAGAGAGATAAAGCAATGCATGTACATAAGTAGACCATGGTACATGAAATGGCTCCTCCGAAAAGCATTGCATTTCAGGCAATGCGTAAGTTCTATCCTTAGATTTGAGATAGTTCATGTACGTGTACCGGTACTGGAGTGTCAAATGTGCATGTGTGAACCAACACTTAAACTACAATTACTTCAAGGAATTGTGCCTTGTTAGAGTTGGAGCCTAAGCTGGAGCCTACAGAGTTTTTTAGCTTATTGCAATTCATCCCCCCCCCCCGCCCAATTTTATGCCATTCATTATGCTTTTTAAATTTGTTCGTCCCTTTATTTATACACTGAATAAATATAATAATAAACAGCAGGAGTAAATGTTAAATCACTGGGGCTTCCAAATTTATGCCAAGTACCGGTAGTTGCCACTTTTCTTTCAAGCAGGGCTTCTCTGAAAAAAAATAGATAAGGCAACTTTTCCACCTTTGTGTCTTAAACGATGGACAATTTATGCTAGTCACACAGTGGCGAAAAGGGGTACCCTGCAAACATCAAGAAGGGAGGGGGGAGGAACAAAAGAAACTTGAAGTAAGAGATACAGAGCAAAGCAACAAGGGAAGCTGCCATACTGAGTCAGACCCTTGGTCTAGCTAGCTCCAGAATGGGGAACTTCAGGTCCAGGGGCTGAATGTGGCCTTCCTGCCTTCTGTGTGGCCACCAGAACTCTCACTAGGCCACACACCTCAATGTTCATGTTTTGCATCCTGTTGTGTTGTTTTTTTTTGCTTGGCTGGAATATGTCCCTGAACTCTGATCATGCCCTTTGCTTGTCTGCATTGGAGAACAGAGAGGGGTATGCATAGATACAGTAAGGCTGTCATACGTTCGGATTTTCCCAGACATTACTGGGATTTCAAAGGCGAAATTGACGGGGGGGGGGGATTTCCGAAAGGTGGCACTTTGTCCTGGATCTTAGGCAAGTCAATCAAAAAATCATGGTTTCTGGTGTTTTTGTAATGGTAGCCTTAGCAAACAAACTAGTCTGCTGTACATAGGTAACATTTACATTAATTGCTCCATTCATTTTTGCCTCTGGCCCCACCCACCACTGGCATGTGGCTCTCAGAAGGTTGCCCTTGGGGTGATAAAGTTCCCCTGCCCTTGATCTGGATGTCAGGGAACTGAACCTGGAACTTTTTGCCTGCAAAGCAGATGCTCTACCACAGAACTGTAGCCCTTTCGCTTAAGCTGTGGCACTAGGGCTCCATCCAGAGGGCAGCTGTTGCCATGCCTGGTGTAGCCCTCTAGCACTCAACCAGAAGCAAGACAGAGAGGACTGAGTCAAGCAAGAATGTCCAGCAAGCACAGGAACTGTGGGTTACAGCCGCTGTTAAGGGTAGTGTGTCATTTCCACTGGCTTTGCTAGCCCCTGGGCTAACAGTCCTCAGCAGGCTTCCTGTGTGGTTTGTGGGTGTAAAGCATCTGGTTTAAAACAAAAAACAAAAAACCGCCTGGGAATACCCCCAAAGGGAAAGGGGAGGGGCCATCATTCTGTGGTAGAGCTTATTGCTCAGGAATGTCAACTTGTTCACAAAGTTTGCAGAACATACCAGATTCATTCAGGTATCTGTGCAAGTCAACTGCACATGAGGGGTGGATTTCTACAGTTAATGGCAGCTTGTCTAAGGAAAACCCTTTCCTCCTACAACTGTAATGGAAGCCTTGATCCTAGAGTTGAATTGAGTTAACATACCGGTAATATTTTTTGGACACCTGTGGAGGAGTCTACACAATACAAGTAAAAAAAAGGAATAAAGATAAGAAATAAAGCAAAAGTTGCTTTTCAGTTCTCTTCTCCTCCCCACCCTTGCAAACAACCAACAATGTACACTGCAAGTGGGGCTGTGGAATGTACAAGAAGCACCTGGACCCCCCCCCCCAAAGAATTACATGATAGGATACAATGGAGCAGAGGACTTTGCCGCCTGCAGATTTGGCCCCCAATTTTCTGCACGGAAGTGGAATCCTCCCCTGGTTTTGTGCTTTGATGTTCAACATACAAAGGAGCTGAAACATTTCCACTATCAATACTTATTAAAGTTTAAAAGGTAGGGCAAGGAAAACAGAAAAAGAAACCTGTGACAGATAAACTGAAAACAGATGAGTATAAAATTCAAAGAAATATACGTGTTTTGCACATGTACCATAGAATCAAAAATTTTACATGAGTGCTAAACAGATTCCCCCCCCCCCCAGTAAGCACGCAGAACTTCAATGCAGATGCTCAGAAACGAGAGAGACAACTGAAAAATGATGCTTGAGGGGTAGGCAGGGAAAGAAGAAAAGTGGGAGCAGACTACCCCAAACACTACTCCCCAGAAAGAACAAGGAAACCTGTTCAGGAGCTATTTTAGGAGTAATTTAGGAAGAGGAACAAAACTCCCTTTGGGTTTTCCATGGATTTCATAAGATTCGATTCAGCAGTAAACATTGGGTTTTCCTGCCTAGGGAAAGCAGCGGAGCAAAAAAAGAAGAAAAAACCTCTCAGACCTGTCATAATAGATGGAAACAAAATACTTGAACACACAGGGAAAACAAAAGTGTGGATGGGCTCTGACATTCTTAGCTTGCATCCTCTCCAGCTTCTGCCTCTCTCACACACTGGACCTCAAGCCACAAGATCAATTTGGAGCTATTCTCCTGAGAACAAAGGGTCAAGCATGGCTGCCTTTGTTTTCTATTGCTTAAGTAAAGTAGCTTAGAACTAGAACCTCTATCCTATTCAAGTTATGTACTTCCTATAATAAACATCTTTGTATTTTTTCATCAACAATAATCTCTCTTTGTGTGAGAGAGATTGGTCTCAACATGCCACATATCAATTGCAAGCTTATGCATTAGGTGGGCCTGCAAGAAAACATTTTCTATACTTGCAATGCACCTTTTATAACCAAATGTTTTATTCTTCAGCCTCTTACTTCTTCTGCACCCCCCCCCCATTTTTCCAGCTCTGAATCTGAGCTGGAAAATTGTCCTGCCCCCTGCCCCCAGGGAAAGTCGCAATGGAACACTTGGATGAAAGCGTCAAAGGGTCCATGTAGATTTTGTCTCACTCCAGCAATAATGAATATGGCTGAAATCTACAGCAAATGTAAGACTCTAGTGCAGATAATTCCAGTAATCAGTGCCTGGAATTCTGTGCACACCAAATTTTAGTATTCTAGGTGGTCTGGAAGTTCCATAATAATTTTGATTTTCACTCAAGTGAGCAAGTCAGTCAGTTCCAAACATCATTTAAAGCCACAGGTTATAATTATTAATGTCAAACAATTGAAGCAATCTTTGTCTATTGTATAAGACTTGATTACTGTAACATCCTTGAAGTTACTTTCCACTTTGGAAGTTGTAGCTAGTGCAGAATACAGTGGCCAGACTGCTCACAGGATTAGGATCCTGGCAACACATTACTCTATTGCTGAGAGAGACCTGCCAATTTGGTATCAGGCCAGGTTCAAGGTTCTTATGTAAATTCACAAAGCTGAAAACTACTTGGGCCCAAAGTACCTTGAGGTCCATCTGATCACCTATGATCACTACTTGTGGTTCCCCATGACCCTGAGATTCAGTTGGTCTTTACAAGGGCCCAGGCCTTTCACATGGCACGCTCTGACCAGTGACCAGTAAAATTTGTCAGGAATCATTCCTTCTTTTAGTCACCACCTGAAAACTTTGCAATGTGAATTTTCTTTGAACCAACCACCATTTATGGATGTTTCTACTGGTGTTTTTTACTACAATTGGAACTTTTGCATACAGTACACTTTGTTGCTGATGTTGTTAGGAAAGTGCAGTTTATAAATATTGTGTGACCAGGGGCGATAGCTCCAGCCCCCAGGGAACATGGGAAAGGAAATAAAGACTCTGACAACGTTATGGAATTAAAATTAGGCCACAACTTTATTAAACTTCCAAATGTAGGAAGACCTTGACTTAGGCCTTGGGCGTGTAACCCTCCCCCCCCCCCAGCCAGGGAACTGGGGCACATCAGGGTAAATGGGATATGGGGGTGCTCTGCACGACGTAAGTGTAGGCAGGTAGCCGAGCCCATATACCCGCACGCAGGGTAGTTCACTGACAACCTTTCAGTGTATGGCCAGTGACTCCCATTTATGTAACCCCTTGAAGAGGGGACCCTGGAATCGCCGCCGCAGGGGGATGAGTCACCACTTCACACACACCCCATTATAGGGAAGAAAAGACTAAAGGATTCCACCCAAGGCCATAACCACCAAAGTTGTGATGAATTGCTACAGGAAAGAGAAAACCTGCCAATGCAGGAAAATTTCTTCCCGGTCCTTCAACAGCAACCAGTCAAAGACCGTAGCAGCGCCCGCTAAACAGAAAGAAAAAGTTAACCTGTAAGCTGTGGGAATGTTTTGGAACGTGGATGGAGATTTATAATTTAATATATCTCATCCTAACTTGTGCTTACAAGTTCAACTAGCAGAGTAACATTCCCTTTTAAAATACACACAGCGGAAGTTGCTTTGATTCGCTAGAATCAACTTAATCTAGTTTCCTGGTTTGTCACTATATTTCCCCTTTGTCCCTCTTCAAATAAGACACAACACACGTCTTCTATAAAAAGATATAAAATGTTTACTCACATATATCCAGCTCAAGACAAATCCCAAAGAAGGCAGGCTTATTCTTAGTAAAGATGTTTACAATAGGAATCTCCCCATGTGGGAGAGAAGTCCGCTAGGCCCCAATTGGGTGGAAGCCAACTGAGCATCCTCCTCGCAGTTCGAGTGAGAGAGTGGAATGGAATGGAATGGCCGCTGACCTGTGAGGTTCTTTGTTCATACCTTCCCAGGTGAAGCCACTCCCACATCTAGTTGCAAGAGGAAATTGCCTCAATCCATGTGACCAGGAAGTTGTGGCTGGAGGACTGAGGCAATCTCCATTGTCTGCTCTAGCATTGTTGTACTTGACTGCTCTAGTGTTTACATCCCACAAACCCCTTCTCAGGCAAATACAACATACAAAACATAAACAACTTTATTCAACCACCCAGAGTCCCAGCTTGACACGTAGATTCTGGAAACTCTCTTTTGGCAAGGGTTTTGTCAAGATGTCGGCAGTCATCTCTTTGGTGCAGCAATAAGACAGTTCCACAAGTCCATCTTGCACCATCTGGCGTATATAGTGGTACCTGACCCCAATGTGTTTGGTTCTGGCTAGGAACTTTTCACTCTGCGTCAGCTTCAGGCAACTTTGATTGTCCTCTAGCAGGCTGACAGGTTCCCTTCTCACCAGTCCAAAGTCTTTGATGAGTTCATCAAGCCAGGCAATTTCTCTGCATGCTTCTGTAGCAGCAACATATTCGGACTCTGTTGAAGACAAAGCTACACAACTCTGTTTATAGCTGCCCCACACAACAGGTCCATCCCCAAACATAAAAACATGACCGCTTGTGGATTTATAGTCAGCATTATCCCCGGCCCAATCTGCATCAGTGTACCCAACCAACTTAGGGTCTCTGACAGCTGGCAACTTTAATTTACAATTTATTGTACCTTTCAGGTATCTAACCACCCTTTTCAGCCCTGCAAAATCATGCTCAGTGGGAGAATTCACTTTTCTGCTCAGAATCCCCACAGCATTAGCTAAGTCAGGTCTACATGTGGTAACTAAATACAAAAGTTTACCAATTACCGACCTATATTGACTGTTATCTGGCAACAGCTTCGAATCCTGCTGATTCTTCAAGAAGTCTGTAGCCATGGGCGTTGCAACCGGGTGTGCGTCTTGCATCTGCAAATACTCAATCAGTTCATGAATCTTTTGCTTCTGGCTGAGAAGAAATGAGCCGTCTTCTTCTCTTTCCACTTGAATTCCTAGGTAGTACTTGACATCTCCAAGTTCTTTTACTTGTACCTCCTTGCTGAGGTGTTTTACTATTTGTGTATAGTCTCTATTATTAGCAGTAGCAATAATCAAATCATCGACAAAAGCCAATATATATGAATATTGTCCATTACTTGACTTGGTGTACAAGCACTTGTCTGCGTTTCCTTGCTTGTACCCAAGTTGCACAAGCATACTGTGCAATTTCTGATTCCAGGCTCTAGCCGCTTGTTTAAGCCCATAGATTCCCTTCTGGAGTCGACATACTAGATGCGCCTCATTTGGTTTTGTGAAACCTTTAGGTTGTTTCATATATATTTCTTCTGAAATTCTCCCATGTAAAAACGCAGTACAAATGTCAATGTGCTTCACGCTCAATTGTTTAGAGGCTGCAATGCTCAAAAGCATTCGGACGGTACTATATCTCACGGTTGGTGCGAAAACTTCGTCGTAATCTTCACCAAAACGTTGTGAAAAACCTTGTGCTACTAGCCTTGCTTTGTAGCGTTCCACTTCCCCTTCTGACCCCTTCTTAACCTTGAACACCCACTTGCACCCAATGGCCTTCTTACCAGGAGGGAGCTCTGTCAGGGTCCACGTCTGGTTCTGATGCAGTGCATCCATCTCCTCCTGAGCGGCCTTCTTCCAGAGACTGGCTTGCGCAGGTGGCATTTTCTGAATCTCTTCCCATGTGGAAGGTTCCTGTGGAGACACCGACCCTGCAAGGTAGGACAGTCGTACCGGTGGGACACCTCTGTTGGTTCTGGATGAGCGTCTGACCTCTGGTTCTGGTTCCTGAACCGCATCAGCTTCCTCACTCCCTTCCAACGGTGGCATGTCCTCATCTGAGTCCTCCTCTTCGTCTCTGGAGCCGCCAGGGATCTGGTCATCTGCGTCTTCTGGTGCGTCGCCTGTAGGGGGTGCTATGACACTAGAAGGCAGATTAGTACCATGTGGGGTTTCAGAAGGAAAGTTTATGAGTTCTTGAGTCCATTCTGACTCCTTGGAGCAGCCAATAACAGTGTTCTTTGTGTCTGCTTTTGCATGTTCATCAAAATAAATTGCATGGTGCGCACTCACTTTGCCTGTCTGTAAGTCCATTACTCTGTATCCTTTGCCTCCAGCAGCATATCCCACTAAGATACCTGCTTGTGCTCTGGAGTCAAGCTTGTGCCTCTGTTCCTTGGGCACGTGGTAGTAACATATACTGCCAAATACACGTATGTGCGACAGACTAGGCACCTTTCCATGCCAAAGTTCAAATGGTGTGCGCTGTGTTGCCTTTGTTGGCAACCTGTTCTGGAGATAGACAGCTGTGTAAGCAGCATCTCCCCACATCTTCCTTGGCGGGGATGCTTCCTTCAGCATACACCTTGTCATTTCCATAATGGATCTGAACTTCCTTTCAGCTATGGAGTTCTGTTGTGGCGTGTAAGGAACTGTGGTTACATGTGTAATTCCTTCCTTTGCCATAAGGGCCTTCATCTCATGTGAGCAGTATTCTCCTCCATTGTCAGACATTAAGACACCTGGAGCTCTTTGGAACTTGTTCCTAACCATGGCAATGTAATTCTTGAACATTTCTACTGTCTCACTTTTATCTTTGATGAAATATGCCACACAATATCTCAAAAAATCATCAATAAAAATCAAAATATACTTGTTGTGTCCAAGTGATGGAACACTGAGTGGCCCACACAAATCTGAATGCACGATATCCAGAACTTTAGTACTCCTTTGTTCTGTGCAACGTGTAAAAGAAGGTTTTACTGCCTTTTCAGTAACACAAGTTATGCATTTTGTTGGAGCTTGGTTGCTGCTTCCTTTTACCTGCAAACCTGTGACAAGATCACTTTCCTGTAGACTCTTAATGATGGTGGTGTCTCTGTGTGCAAGTCTTCTATGCCACAGCGTCAAATCTGCGTCATCCTTCTGGCTGGAGCGTGCCACTTTTGCAGACTGGTTCTCTGAAAGATTAACCTCATAAACACCATTTATTAATTTTGCTTCAATGTACACTTCACCATCTTTAGTTACACAGCACTGTCCATTCTCAAATGTGATCTTGAAACCTTTCTTGTCCAAAGTAGAGACACTGAGTAAATTGCAGCTCAGTTCTGGTACATACACAACATTGGACATTCTGGTCCTAAAAGATTCATTGTTTACATTGAATTCCAAATGTATTGAACCTTCACCTTTGGACTTTAAAATATTTCCATCTGCAACCTCAATTTCAGTCTCTTTATCACTTAATTCATTAAAACAGTCTTTTTCAAAGCTATAGTGGCTCGACGCTCCACTGTCTAACAACCACTTATTGTGTGTGTTTTCTTGGCTCTGGACAGCTAAACTCCTTTCTTGCAACAGCATGTTGCGCTCAAATTTCCCTTTTCTTTCTCCTTTATGCTGAGAAAGATGAGAATCCTTTGCTTTAGCCTTTGGATCCTTGCAATGCTTTGCCATGTGGCCGCTTTTCAGGCATTTAAAACACACAATTTCTCTGGATTTTGTAAATTGCTTTGAAACAAAATTACAATCCTTTCTCCTAGGGTTGCTTTCTGGAGAATCAAATCTCTTTCTGCATTCCTCTCTTAATTCACTAGTCAGTTCCTTAAAAGTTAGATTCTCTTTATGATCCATCAAACTAACAAATGCATCAAAATGTGGCCCTAATGAGGCTAACAGAAATGATACCTTTGTTACTTCATCAAAAGATTGTGGAGTAAGTTCAAGCTTTTGAATAATTTCTGTGAATTTATCAATATGCTCTGTGAATTCTTCTTTTGAATTCATTCTCAGTCTAGTTAATTTGCCCATCAATGTTCTGTAGGAGTTCTTTGTAGATTCTCCATACATGCGCTCAATATCTTTTAGGATCTGAGATGCATCATCTTTGCTATTTATTAACGATAGATGCTTATTGCAAAGTCCACTCAAAATTATGTGCTTGGCCTCGCTGTTCTGCCTTTTCCAGACTTTAACCTTGGCTTCATCATCTGCACCTTGAGGCTTTGGTATCTCAATCGCATCCAAAACATCCCTTGCTTCTAAATATGCTATTAAGCGCGTTTTCCAGTGCACAAAATTTTCCTCATCTAGCAGCATTAAGCCTGGCTTTGCTTCACTATAAAAACTGGCACTAGCCATCTTAAAATCCAAAATTTGGAAAAATTTCAAAATTCAAAAATTTGTCAAAATTCAAAATCAAAATCTCAAAATTCTCAAAATGCAAAAAGCAAAAGCCTCAAAATAAATCTTCACTGCCTTTTGGGTCTTTTGTGAGCTCTGAGGGAGGGGAGGGGTAGCTTAATCCCCCTTTCTCTAGACAATAGGACAAAAGGACCATGCGGTCTCACCAGGAAATGCTCTCAGAAAAATCCTACTCAACTCAAAAATGCAATCCAACGCAATCCTTCAAAAATACACAAAATACGCCGCTCTGGGCACCCATAACCCTTTGTGGGAATGTTTTGGAACGTGGATGGAGATTTATAATTTAATATATCTCATCCTAACTTGTGCTTACAAGTTCAACTAGCAGAGTAACATTCCCTTTTAAAATACACACAGCGGAAGTTGCTTTGATTCGCTAGAATCAACTTAATCTAGTTTCCTGGTTTGTCACTATATTTCCCCTTTGTCCCTCTTCAAATAAGACACAACACACGTCTTCTATAAAAAGATATAAAATGTTTACTCACATATATCCAGCTCAAGACAAATCCCAAAGAAGGCAGGCTTATTCTTAGTAAAGATATTTACAATAGGAATCTCCCCATGTGGGAGAGAAGTCCGCTAGGCCCCAGTTGGGTGGAAGCCAACTGAGCATCCTCCTCGCAGTTCGAGTGAGAGAGTGGAATGGAATGGAATGGCCGCTGACCTGTGAGGTTCTTTGTTCATACCTTCCCAGGTGAAGCCACTCCCACATCTAGTTGCAAGAGGAAATTGCCTCAATCCATGTGACCAGGAAGTTGTGGCTGGAGGACTGAGGCAATCTCCATTGTCTGCTCTAGCATTGTTGTACTTGACTGCTCTAGTGTTTACATCCCACATAAGCAAGAAACATTAACAAAGGGAGGGTAGGGAGGGTGAATCTCCAGAGCCATCTGCCTGGCTAATACCGGCTCCTCTCCCTATTTATAATGGGTCTGGCCCCACTTCTCAGGAAACGAAACTTAAAGCTGAGGCTGGGCACGAACCTCTGAATAATACACTGAGAAGCAGGCCAGCCCCCTTCTACTAGCAAGTTTCCTGGGAACTGTAGCACCGCCCCTGATCCCTCAAAAGGCACCCACAATATAGTGTGAGTCCTCATTAAAATAAATAAGTTTTGAACTGGTGAATGGATTAAGTGTGTGAAAGTTGCATATGACTTTGGAAAAGGGTCATGGCTCAGTGGCAGAGCATATGTTTTGCACACAGAAGTTCCCAGGGTCAATCCCCAGCCAGAGAAGTTTGGGAGAGAACCCTGTGTGAAATCACAGAGAGCTGCCGCCAGTCAGTGTAGACAATACAGAGCAAGATGGACCAATAATCAGCTAGATCTGACTCAGTATGAGGCAGCTTTTTGTGTTCCTATGAATAAAAGAGATAACATAAAAAGTGTTTTGTTTTTAGATTATGCACCTAACTGTGTGTGTATGTGTGTTAAGCTGGTCAAAAAGTTTTTAATTGATTAATATAACTAATTAGTAACAGCCCTAAGCTGTCACAGAGAAAAAAAACAACCAACAGTGTGGCAAATGTAAGCATTCAGAATATGTAATCCATTTTTTTATTATTATCTCTGTCTGTCTATTGGCTGTGAGACATGGAAGACCTGCCCCCTGCCTTGCAGGTCTTTTGCCATCTGGCCTGGGAGTGCAGGACCCTGACTCCAGCTACAAAAGCTGAGACTGCTGAACAGACTTTTGGGTTGGGGTGCTATTTAGGGTTTTTTGTTGGCACAGGGATTGTTGTTGCTGTTGCTGGTTTTAATATTATTTTTTGTATCTTTATTTTATACCTTATTATGATTTATAAATAAATAAATAAATAAATAAATAAATAAAAAGCAAGCAATATTTGTAGCCCGCCCATCTGACTGGGTTGCCCCAGCCACTCTGGGGGGCTTCCAGCATATATAAAAGCATAGCAAAAATTGTTTAATTTGGTTGTGTCTTTTTGGATGTTTTATTGTTTATGACTGCTTTTGTTATGTTTGTAATTATGTATTTTTTCATGTTGTAAGCCACCTTGAGCATGGTTTTAAGTATGGAAAGGTGGGATACAAATAACATTATGTATGTATTTATGTATATTTCTCTCTTTCTCTCTCATATGGTATTGTAAGTAAGCAGTAGTCATGTGAGCATACCCTATCAGCCGTTGCAGAGGCACAGATAAGTATGCAAGCACAAATGACAGTTTGGGGTGGGGGTATTTTGTTTGTTTGTTATTGTGTTATGTATTTTCGTGTTTTTAGTTTAAGCCGCCCTGTGACCCTCGAATAATGGGCAGTATATTATTATTATTATTATTATTATTATTATTATTATTATTATTAAACAAATAAGAGGTCCAGTGGGGTTCCAGGAGTGGAGAAAACCCAAAAGCTCATGTATGTCAGGTGGGGGGAAAACCTAACCCCTCTCTGAGGTGAACAAATGTGGCTTGAAATGCAGCAAGAGGTGGGTGGGTCACAGTGTTTCAAGCACTTAATTTGAATATATCCCCAGTCTTTTTAATGATGGTGCTTCCCTGGATCTCTGACCTGACTCTAGTCCTGGCTAGTTCTTATGGGCAAAAAAACCCCCAAAGTCATATTATCCTGTGTGTCAGCACCAAATTCCACCAGCGAACAGCTTTTACAAGTGACTTTAAGCAAGGTGTCTATGTAGGTGGGTAGCCATTCTGGTTGCCCCAGACATGACCCTTGCCACACTTCTCTTCATTTGCTGTATGTTGCACCAAGCACAGCCGTTAGTTAGCCGCTAAATCATCCAAGTTCAGTTCCCTATTTCCAAAGGTGTTTCCTGCAAAGAGGCCTCAAGAGAATGGACGTTATGCTCTTGACCAGGTTAACCACAAATTAGCAAATTTATTCTTAACTTCAGTCCAGCATATAGACTATCTTACCACATAGACTGTTAAAAGTATTTCATTGCCAGGTTTCCTCTGACATGGCTTTTCCTGCTTAGATCCCTTTTATCAGATCCTGGGGACTTGTTCCAAACCTGAACTTTGGGGGATTCCAGCATTATTATAGATTTGATTCACCTTCAGTAACTTTAAAATACATATTATTTGAGAATTATTAAGGTAGATGAAAAGGAGAGGATAAATTAATGGGGGTATGTCTGTCTATAGGGAAGGGCCATAGCTCAATGGTAGATTGTCTGCCTTGCAAGCAGAAGGTCACAGGTTCAATCCCTGGCATCTCCAGGTAGGATTGGGAGATACACCTTCTTGAAACCCTGGAGACCTGCAGAAGAAGTTAACTGAGGCCTTCTGAGCCTTTCCCTCCACCCCACCTCTTTATTTAATTTACTTTTTATCTCACTTTTCAATCAAAAAGGATCCTTAATGTAGCTAACAACAAAACAGCAAAATAACCATAGACTTGCAATTAAAGACCTGGAATGTTGTTTAGTCATGTCCGACTCTTTGTGACCCCATGGACCAGAGCAGCCAGGCACTCATGTCTTCCACTGCCTCCCGCAGTTTGGTCAGACTCATGTTGGTAGCTTCGAGAACACTGTCCAACCATCTCGTCCTCTGTCGTTCCCTGGAATACCAGGGTTCAAATCCCCACCCAGCTATGAAGCTCATTGTTTGACCTTAGGCCAGTCATTGTCTCTCAGCCTAACCTACATCACAAGGTTGTTGTGATGATAAAATGCAAGATGTGACAGCCTGTATCCCACCTTGAGCTCTACGGAGAAAATGTGAAATATGATTTTTTTAAAATAAAAAACCCTCAGAGTTTAATCAGCCAAACTTTATAGTTGTGCATCAGTTCAGGAGTGGGCAACATGCAGACCTTAGTTTAATTTTATATGAGTCTCTGCAAGTGATCATTGTAGACTTCTGAGCAAGAGGAATCTGTCCCTACCCACTCACCGCCCTCCCATGACAGCACACCAAGTAAGGAGGGAGAGAAGAGGGATGTAAGATTGACTTGTTGAATGGGTGTATTGTCAAACCAAAGAAATAACAGCCACAACCAAGAGACAGTTCTGAGAACTTTTGAGTCAAGATGGGACTCTGGGTGGTTCATTAATTGTGCATGCAATTGTTTTTTATTTTATTTTATTATTTTATTTTATTTTATTTTATTTTATTTTATTTTATTTTATTTTATTTTATTTTATTTTATTTTATTTTATTTTATTTTATTATTTTATTTTATTTTATTTTATTTTATTTTATTTTATTTTATTTTATTATTTTATTTTTTATTTGTACCCCGCCCATCCGGCTGGGTTTCCCCAGCCACTCTTTTGCCTGAGAAGGGGTTTGTGGTATAACCAGCCTCATATAACCAACATGTGTGGGACAGCACAATTTGGAGAGCATGAGGCTCTTAATCTCAGGGTCATGGGTTCAAGCCCCATGTTGGGTGAAAGTTTCCTGCATTGCAGGGGGTTGGACTAGATGATCCTCGTTGTCCCTTCCAACTCTACAATTCTATGATTCCATGAACATGCTTAAGTCTAATGCATGAAGGGGTTAAGACCATAAAGTAAGGTGTCCTGCCAGTCTTAACTCAACCTTGGGAGGGACTAGGTAATCAAGACTTTGTTCCTCTCAGTCTACCTGAGAAGCTCAACGTGATGTGGTCTAAGCTGGTGGCTCCAAGCAGAGACCGCCTGGCTTCTACAAGCCATTATTTAGTTCCCATACCAATAATTCAGGAACTTTCACCACGGAAACTAAACCACGTTTTACTGCCTGTGCTTTCTGGCTGACATATGGAACTATTTTGGAACTCACTTAGAAAGACATATTTTAAAGGTCTAACAGCCTCTATTTCTACACTTTACTTCACTGCACGTTTTGTGGTTTTAAATCTCTGCTGGGGTTCTCTCACCAAAGAGTACTTGCCCCATACCTGGATCGTAGCATCCAGGGAATTCTCTTTTTACACCTATTTTTTCCTTGCCACCATCACTTTGGACACCTAAAATGGCACTATAAGCATAATGATGGTGATGATGAAGTGACAGCTACATACATACCTCTCACATTTATTGATTGGGTTGCATTACTTTACACAGTGCTTTTGGGGGGGGGTGATGCAGGGGTACGCATACCCCTAAACATTTTGTGACTCTTTGTACATTTGTCCACTTACTGTATTTATTTTTCCCAATTTGAACTATAAAATGGTGATTTTCTTGTGTCAAAATGAGAGTACATTATTTTAGAAAAAAAAGCACTGACTTTACATGTTTAGCACCCCACCAATAAAAATGCATCCAGAAAGACATAGAGTACATAGGTAGAAGATTACATCACAAAAAATATTTCTGGGGGAATTTGCTTTGAATTAGACCAGGCAGGTGTGTTGCTTTATTCTCTTATTTAAAGGAAGAAGTGTAGAATATATGTACACACATACTTGAATATTACAATAGCTTTCTGCAGAAATAGAAAAATATATAGTAGTTCCCAAACTTTCAGATGCAAACAAGGATTTGCACAGCATAAGGCTTGTTTAGAAATCATGTCAGCACTTGCTAGCAAAAAACGTGAGTGACAATTAATCATAAAATAAAGCTTTCGAACTTCTTTTTCTTTTTTTACACATGTAACATAACAGGTTTTTGAGAAAATCGCTGAGACAGATGTGAGAGTTTCCTTTCCAGTATCTGCAGAGCTAACCATTTTCAGTGTAAGACAACAACGCTCCTTTAAATAGAACTGTTGATTTTCTCTATTTCTTGCAAATGCCAAAGCACATTCTACACTTTAAAATAATTATTTTTAAAAAATAAAATACAAGGAATATTCATTTCTTACATAAAGTCTTTTGTTGGGCTGATCCAAGCAGCTGCAACACATTCTCTTAAATCTACGTATTTGCAGTTGCTATATAATGCACATGGGGGGGGGGGCTGGGCTTCAAACACAGAAGTATTTCAGGAAAAGAAACCAAAAATAAAAATAAAATTGTTATACTCTCAGGCAGAGACAAACATTGTAGAAATCTGCTTATCCAAACTATGTAATTTACTATAAGATACTGATTTCAGAGATGAAGAAATAGAAATAAATAAATATAAATAAGAAGACAACTATCAATTGGCCAAGTTCTCCTTGGGTAGCAATCTTCAAGTTTGTGAGGACTCTGTAGATTCTAATCAGTTTAGGTGTAATGTAACTCAAAAGGTTGCACGATCCTCCTAAACTACTAAAAGTTAATCTGTTTCCTGAGTTGGAAATTCTGCATGACTTCTGTAGAAACTTCAGCCAGCAACCATGTCAAGAACTGATTAGTTTAGAACCAGATTCTGTGTGTGACTGCCCCATGTAGTAAATTATTAGAACTGCAGCTTGAAGCATCTTCCTAATAGTGAAATACAGGATCCAGACCCTGCCCATTCAGGTTGACCCCTGGGCTATATGAAAAAAACAAACCTTTGGGGTGGCCTGATATTTTGCTGGAGCAATAAGATCTTCAAGACTGTGGTGTGCTTCTTGGCTCTGACCTCCCTGGCTGATTTCTGAAAGCTGCCTACAACTAATAGGGGGACTGTAGCTCAGTGTTAGAGCAACTGCTTTGCATGTAGAAGTTCCCAGGTTCCATTCCCATAATCTCTAGACATTCCCTGTCTGAAACCCTGGAGAGCTGCTGCTTGTCAGTGCAGATAGTACTGGGATAGATGGACCAATGGTCTGATTTGGCATGCAATAGCTTCTTATTTCCTATGTGAATAAGAACTTGTTTAACCTAAATCTTCCACCATTCAGTTTCACTGCATTACCCCTGGTTTCTAGTATTATGAGAGAGGGAGGAAAAAACCAACCCTATTCACTTGCTCTGCATCTTACATAATTTTATACACTTCTATTGTGTGTCTGCAACTTACTCATTTTTTTTCTAAGCAAAAAAGCCCCAAAAGTAACCTTTCCTCATAAGAGAGTTGCTCCAGCATCATGGATAATTTTTGTTGGCCTTTTCTGGATTTTTTTCAGCTCTACAATATTCTTTTTGAGATGAGGCAACCAGACCTTGACACAGTATTCCAAGTGTGGTCACACCACCAGAGATAAAGGTATTTCCATACCGCAAATTCCACATGGAATTTGCCTTTTTCATAGCTGCTGCAGAGTACTCTGGGTTGAAGTCTGCATTGAGCTGTTCACTATGACCCCAAGATCCCTCTCTTAGTCAAAATCTTATAACCATTCATCCTCCACAGTGAATGCAGTAACTATATATCTGGCAAACTGTACATTAGCAAAATTCTTGAAATTTGAAAATGTGAGTGAATGAACAAAAGGCAACTGCATGATTTCACAAAAGAAAATCTCACTACTTACACACACACACACACACACACACACACACACACACACACATTATTCCTTTGGCAGAGGCGTAGCAAGCCCAGGTGGTACCCGGGGCGGAATTTTTTTTGTCACCCCCCACCACTTTAATTTTTAAAAAATAAAAAAAATAAAAAGTGTCACCCCCCTCTGATGGCGCCACTTTGCGAGGTGTGGGGGTTTTGTGTGTGTGTGTCTATTATCTCTTTTTTTCAATAAAGTTAAAATAAATAATAAATAATAATAATAATAATGTAAAAAAATAAAAATAAAAATAAAAAGTGTCACCCCCCTCTGATGGTGTCACTTTGTGAGGTGTGTGTGTGTGTGTCTATGATCTCTTTTTTTCAATAAAGTTAAAATAAAAAAAATAAAAAATAATAATAAAAATTAAAAAAATTTAAAAAAATTTAAAAGTGTCACCCCCTCTGATGGTGCCACTTTGTGAGGTGTGGGGGTTGTGTGTGTGTGTGTCATCTCTTTTTTTCCAATAAAGTTAAAATAAAAAAAATTAAAAAAAATTAAAAAAAATTAAAAAAAATTAAAAAGTGTCACCCCCCTCTGATGGTGCCACTTTGTGAGGTGGGGGGGGGTTGTGTGTGTGTCTATTATCTCTTTTTTTCAATGAAGTTAAAATTAAAAAAAATTTAAAAAAAATTTAAAACAATTTTTTTTTAAAAAAAAAGTGTCACCCCCCTCTGGGGTGGAACCCGGAGCGGCCCGCCCCCCTGCCCCCCGTTGCTACGCCCCTGTCCTTTGGAAAGACAGAAGTGAGTCAACGGCTCAGAACTGCAATGCCTCAAGACCGCCTCTCCCCATATGATCCAACCTGGGCCCTGCAATCATCACCTGAGGCCCTTTTTTGTGTGCCCCCTCCATGAAATATCTGGAGGGTGGCGACACAAGAATGGGCCTTTTCTGCAGTGGCTCCCAGTTTTTGAAATTCTTTCCTCCAATAAAGAATTTATTACATATGGCCCCTTTATTACATAACTTTAGGTGCCAGGCAAAAACGTTCCTCTTCAACCCGGCCTTTGCTAATTAAATAATCCATGGGCTTTTAAATGTGTCGGGGTGGAAGAGGCTGACAACAGCAACATGCTTCTGTGGGGAGGCAGACAATAACGAAATTATTCCTATATTGTCACTGTTATGTTTTGAGTTTTTATTTTGTGTTTTGTGTTGTAAGCCACCCTGTGATCTTCGGATGAGGGGTGGAATATAAATTTAATAAATACAATTTTAAAAAATAAGGGAAGAGTAGCAGAATTGGGAGGGAAGAACAGATGATACCATAATAATAATAATAATAATACATACTTCCAGTTCCCTTCCCTTTCATTTAAAGTTTTATGCTTGGTTTTTGAGAACTTTGCAGTCTGGGAAATGGGGGAGGGGAGAAGAAGAAACAGCGAATGCAAGCTTTCCCCCTCTCCCCCCGAAAAAATATTTTCATAATTAAGAAATTGTCTCATTTCTCCTGTGCCTGAGGAAGGAGTATGGGCATTGCTATAATCAGAGCATGTCAGGTTGTGTTTTGTGTTCTCCCCCTGCTTTCTTTTCCAGGCTCATACTTCTAATTTAAGAATGCTACCACTTGATTATTAAAATATTCCAAGGGTGCCTCTTCTTATACAGAGGAAAGAGGGGTTTTGTTTAAAAAGAAAAGGAAAAGAAAATGCATCCAAAGCCTCTTCTGAGCAAGCTTATTTAATTACAACAGGTGAGTAGCAATTTGAGGACAAGGTGTTGTACTTTTCCTTCAAATAAGATGGCCAGGGAGGCACACGTGGGGAGGGGGGAACATATGACCCTCCACAACATAGGAAGCTGCCTTAAACTGTGGGATAACCAACCTCATATAACCCACATGCTTAAGTCCAATTAATGCATGAAGGGATTAATACCATACAGAAAGCTGTCCTGCCAGGCTTAGTTCACCTTGGGAGGAACTAGGTAGACAAGCCTCAGTTCCCCTTCAGTCTGCCTGATGAACTCAGCATGTGAAGAGGCTAAGCTGGTTGCTTCAGCTTAGCTGCATGGCCCTATCAAGCTGATCTCTTGAGTTCCTATCCCAATAATTTAGGAACTTTCACCACTTTGCAACTAAGCCAAGGTTTACTGTGTATGCAACATTTCTGACTGATGTGTGGAAAAGCACATGAACCTGACCTTTGAAGAGTTTGTAAGTAAAGCAATTTTTAACTTACCAAACATGTGGTCTTTCCCTATGCTTGGGGAAGAAGAAACTTTGGAACTCACTTTAAATGGCATATTTTAAAGATGTAGCAGCTTATATTTCCATGCTTTGCTTTGCTGCATATTTTGTGACTTTAAGAAACAAATCCACAATTTGTTCAAGTGGACCAGGTCCTTTTAGCAAGTCCTGTGTGATGTTTGAAGTCCTGATTCTGGGACTTCAAAGTGGTCAATCACCTGACATCATTGTGACATCAGGTGATTGACTTGTGGATGGCCAGGCCCACATGTCAAATTTGGCTCATGAGGCTATGATCAGATAAAGATCTGGCCTGTGGAGACAAAAAGATTAATCACTCCTGCAATTAATTGACTAAACAATACAGGTCTAGTTAGTATGCTGCCCAATTGATCAGGTAAAAATACCTGCCCATTTCCTCTAGTACCTCTGGAAGTGCTGTTGACAGGGTTTTTTTGTGTGTTTTTTTAAAAGGAAAATTCAGGAGAGGAGTCTGGAATATTTATGGAGAATCCTGGTGTATATCTTAGCCCAAACAAATAAGGTCAGTAATTTAACTCTAACAACCTCTGTCAATATGAAATGATAATGTTAGTCTTTCTTTAGGCAGAACAGATACAAATAGCTTCCACTAAACATAGAATCTTCTCTTTAAAGGTGTGGGGTGTGTTTGGAATGAATGCATCTCTTGCAATGGCTTTTATCAATAAAATAAATATTGTGCAGGGGAGGGGGAGAGCTCTGGACCTGTTTTCCTTAACTTGTTCGCTCAGTTTCTAATAGTGCAGGTTCATATTTCAAATGAAAAGAAGCATGTCGCTATTTTGTATAAGATGAAAATTGTTCTCTCTCACACACACACCGGCATACTACATATCTGTCCTACCCTGACAATTATTTTTAAAGGATTCTCTACTTTACATACCAAAAAGTACTACAAACACACACACACACACACACACACACACACACACACTGTTCAATAAAATGCTGCATCAGCTTCTGTTTTATCATTTGTTCTCATTTTGGAGGAAGCAAATTGGTGTGAAAGCTCCTTCAGCAATATGCTCTTATGTATTTTGTTTCATTACACCTGTTACAAAATATTGTGCACACCTAAGGGCTGTTTCACACATTACATTTTCAGGAGGGTAAACTTTCTTTTTTTAAAAGTATAATGTAAACATGACAAACGTGTTTGCAAACATACATCTCATACAGGTATACTTGAGAAGCTGAGGTTGGCTTAAACTTCCTATTGTGTGTACATTCCAAACTACAAAAGTGTCACAGGGCCATTGCTAGCACCTGGAATTCTCAGGCAGCTGCTGGTGCACCAGTGGTCTAGCAAAGCCCACCCCATCAGCTATGCTGGGCTCCCCTTTTCTGGTGCTTCAATGAGTGCTAGGTGACTTTGACCTGACATTTAATTTTTCTACATAGTGTCCCCAGCATTTTCCCCCCAGGCTATTGCCAATCCTTTAATTACCAGTGGTTTCTGGTGGCAAAATAAAAAGTTTCTTTATGCTCAAAATACAAATGCAAGAGGCCTCAAGGCCTCATAAAAGGACAACATTGTGCTCATTTTGAAAAATTATAAAGAATTCTGGGTGTGTTTTATGATAGATGTATGTGGACTCATTGTAATGTGTTCTTCTAAAGCCATCATTATGAAATGGGAAACCTCTGGAAAGATGCCTAGATGTATGTTCCATCACTAACTTTAAACTCAAACCAGGTGTATAGAAAGGGTCATCAAAATGTCATGTCCCCAGCATTTAATTTTCCACAGTACCCCAGATATAGCAATGTTATATCCGGGGGGAGGGGCAAGGGCATTGTAGGAAATTTATATACTGTATTAGCTCCAAGCTCCATGGTGCCCATGAGGATGCTTCCCCCTGCCACAGCCATTTGATGATGATGATGATGATGATGATGATAATAATAATAATAATAATAATAATAATAATAATAATAATAATACCTTTATTGTCAGTGTACAACCTGAAAATTTGGAGGTTCATGCTGGCCCCACAGACACAGGAGAGGGCACTCTGGAGCCAGAATTGGAGTGGTGGCAGGCATGGATCTTCCAGCTCAGCTCTGCCCCTAAATGCATCAAAACTGATTTAAGCTTTGTGTGATTTAAAGCACTAAAGCGCAGGGGTGGGGAGCCTCAGGCTCAGAGGGCCGTGTGGCCCTTCAGGCCTCTCTATCTGGCTGTGAGGACTCTCCCCATGTCACAACACTCATTGGTCCTGTGTCATGCCCTCTCCTGGCTGGAATAGGTCGTCAGTTCCAACTTTTTGCTGGCCTGGATGGCAGAATGAAAGTTGGGTGTGTAGAACTACGGTATCTGCCTTTTGTGTGGTTAGAATGTAGCAGGCTATACAAAGAGAAGAGACACATCCATTGCTTTTCCAACTTTTCCCTCTGGAGAGACCCACTACAGTGGTACCTCTGGTTAAGTACTTAATTCGTTCTGGAGGTCCGTCCTTAACCTGAAGCACCACTTTAGCTAATGGGGCCTCTCACTGCTGCTGTGCTGCCAGAACACAATTTCTGTTCTTATCCTGAAGCAAAGTTATTAACCTGAAGCATTATTTCTGGGTTAATGGAGTTCTTAACCTGAAGCGTATGTAACCTGAAGCGTATGTATCCTGAGGTACCACTGGCACAGAGCCCCTGGAAGGTTCCCCATAAGGACATATGATTAAATGTCCCCTACTCCTGTGCTAAAGAAGCTGAAGAACAGGAATGTTGTTGTTGTTGTTTTGTTCAAAAGGGTATTCTGCTCTTCAGTTTCTCTAAACAGGGTCTGTGAACTTGATACTCAACCAACTCTATGTACTGTTTATTGTTGATATTGTGCCATTAGAGTGGATGGGGCTTAGTACAAGAGGAGAGGTCCCTGCCCTGAAGAGTCTGCAGTCTAAAATTCAACAAAGAAAGGGAAGAACTGGAGCATGTGGCTGAAAAGATGACTTGCTCAGTGGCAGAACTTCATGTTCCGGCACCGGCGGCGGAGAGCAGGCAAGGGCGGGGCTGGCACACATCCCAGGGGCGTGGTGTGCGTCCTGGGGGCGTGGCACCCAGCACGGGTGGGGGGGCAGCCGTGATGGCACCCCCACTAGGATCGCGCTGCCAGGGGCAGTGCGCTCCTCCCGCACTCCTCTTCCTCCGCCAGTGGACTTGCTGAGTGGCTGGGTTTGAGGACTGGAGTTGGTGCCTTTACCAGTGAGTTTGTAAAGTTCAGTGAACCTTGGCATGTTAAGAATCACAGCATTTTTATGATTCTAGCATTGGGGGTGGGAAGTGAAGGAGGTTTTGACTGTGACTTCCAGAGGCAGTGGAAGAACGTTAGCAAACACTTTGAGAAGGCCCCTAAACCTGGTGATTACTTCAATTTGTTTGCAGCCAGCCAAGAACACACAATCCCCTATTGAAAGTGTCTGGCTTCAGGAGCAGACAGATGGAGAGCACAGAGGTTAGGTCAGCTAGGCCTTTCCTTGACCTTTCCAGGGGGGATTAAATCAGTTTGACCTTGTTGTGAGGGCTAAATTATATCCATAGAGCTTTCCCCCTGCCCTTCATTCCTCCTCTGCCCCTGACTCTCAAATAATGCATATTTAACATGTCACAGCCTGCTTTTTTTAAAGGTCCTTTTAGTAACCTCGGGCGTATTTTGTCCACCACTTGCCATTGTTCAGCTGGAGCCATTTAGTCCAGCATTTACCAGGCTCTCCTTTTTTGTATCTTCTGCAAAGAGCACTTGGAAACAGCAGAACAGATCAACAGAATCATGGCTTTAGTGAAATAAATGAATAAATGAGATAATGGAATAAAACCAGAAAAGAAGAAAGCAATTGTTCAGATAAGATTCAGAGAACAGACCCACTCATGTGTCTAGTAGTAGGGAACAGTTCATTTTAAATATATATATTGTATACCCCCCTACACCTGAAGATCACAGGGCGGTTCACAAGATAAAAATACAAAACAGGAAGACAAAATACTGTTGCACACCACCCCCAATCTCTAACAAGTGGTGACAAAATTCCAGGGAGTTCCAGGGTTTGTGTGTCCATTGGAAATTAGGTACAGCGGAGTATACCATGACTGACAAGGCATATATTATATGCTGGAGTGCTGCCAATCCAAGGTACTATCAGGGGAAAGGGAACACCCTGTGTAGCGTGCTCTGAGATATACAATTGTGTAGCTTGTGGCAATTTGAAGGTAGGCCTTTGGTCAGCAGGTGAAGGACCCCAAATGCAGATATATTTAAGGCCAGGATTGCAAGTGGCAGAGAATGACAGAAATACGATGAGTGTTGTTTAACATTCCACATATGTGAGACTTGGGATGAAAGAATGGGAATTATTGTAAAATCCCTACTAAACCGTGCCCCGCTTTCACAAGGCAATCTCAAGCTATAGTAGTTCAGAAAGATTCTCTGGCTGACAATTAATATTAATGGGTAGATTTTGCAATGTGCCATTATCACACTGTGAGATGGGTGGGCATACCATCTGGGTTTTGGCAGGTATTAGATGTAATCAAAGGGATTACTTGGCTCAGGGAGAAAACAGAGGGGGGGAGCTTGTTTGGTATCTCCCCCCACTCCTTTGTGTTTAGATGCAGCTCTAGGTGTGCTTAAGCAATTTTGTTTGTCCTTTGGTTTGCTATCTGAGGGAGGGAGAGCTACAAACCAAGACCTATCATGTTTTATTGGTGTGGGGCTATCCTATTTAATTGCACAATTCTGTCTAAGGTAGCAATGTTTAAAGACCCAACTAGATGTTCTGGAGGTTGGGGAAAAGCGACCCTCCAGAGGTCATTGGGCTAGAGTTCCCATCATCTGTGACTACTGGCCATGCTTGCTGAGACTGATAGGAGCTGGAGTCCAACAGAGCCACATGTTCCCCATCTCTGGCCTACTCAAAGGGTCAAGCTTTACACTGTTTAACACCACAACTTTATTTTTGAAGCAAAAGCAGCCCTGTGGATTGAATCAGAATTGTGTCATATCGCTGCCAGTTTCTGTGGAAAACCCACTGGATGCTATCTGGCTATGAACAACACTGTTGGGGGGGGGGGGAGATTCTCAGTAGGAAACAGACAGCTATAGATTGTTCTCAGTTTGGATTTTTTTTTAAAGGGTGCTTGTCCTAAAGAATCATGTGACAAGATGTCATCATGGCACTGTATGACATATTTGATTGGGTAGACCAAGGGTGGGAAAACTTTTTCAATCTGAGGAACACATTCTCTTGTGGGTAAGCTGCCTGTGGTGAGTGGTCCCAGAGCCAAAGTGGTCCAGATTAGCAGATGTCACTCTTAACATTCTATAGTAGGCTACATTCCAGCTATGCAGAAGTCCTTATCTCTCCATCTTCCCTTGGGGGAAGGAAGAGGCATTAGCCCAGCTAAAGACAGAGAAAGCCTTTGAAGGCCTGGTGAGAGAGAGTGGCCTGGTGAGAGTCATGAGGGATGTGTGTCATGAAGGATGTGATCAAGCATCCTGGAGGGCCACATTCAGCCAGCAGGCCAGAAGTTCCTAATCTCAAAGCTAGACATTGCAGAGCTGTGCCTCATAGATGTAGGCTGAGGGCAAACAGCTACTTATCCCCTACAACCTTCTCTTAATGGTAGTTTATAAATGAACTTATTTCAGCTGCAGCTCTCATCTCTCTCTCTCTCTCTCTCTCTCTCTCTCTCTCTCTCTCTCTCTCTCACACACACACACACACACACACACACACAAGTTGTCAAACCGCATTTAAGGCTTATTCTTGTGGCATGGTTAACTCAGTCCTAGAGTATCTGCCTTGCATGCAAATAACCCCAGGTTCCAGTCCCTGGCACCTTCAGGTTGAGGGGTCCAGAGTTCTCCCCTGCACTATGCCCCACATACCTACAGATTTTCTCCAAAAATATTTTTCTCCTTAGCCATGATGAAATGCTAGAGGCATACCCAGCTTGGACAGAAGTGGGCTATGGGCAAAGGTGATGTGTTTGAAATTCTCACCCCCACCTTCTTTTAAATCAGACCTCCAACCCTTTGCTACATCTTTGGGGCACTGATAGAGCTGCCAATGTCATGGGGTTTGGGGGAGCTTTGAGGTGCTCTGGCTGTGAGCTATCACTGAGCTACATATTTTCCATGGCACACACTAGCCATGAGATGCCCAAGGTGGCACCCATGGGCACCATAGGAACCTCAGGCACACTATCAAGGCTCTCTGCCCCTCCCAATTTTACATTTTTTATATTAAAATTTAGGTTTGTTGGCATTTTTTTAAAAACAAAGTCAGTTTTGAAACATTTGAGGGGTTTGGGGCTCTTTTGTGGGTAGGGTGGCTTATTTTGAGAGTTAGCCAAAAAAAATTTCTCTGTGTTTTTGTGTGGGGGAAAGCACTTCTTTCCCCCACACAAGTGTGGTGGAGTCTCCTTCTTTGGAGGTCTTTAAGCAGAGGCTTGACAGCCACCTGTCAGGAATGCTTTGATGGTGTTTCCTGCTTGGCAGGGGGTTGGACTGGATGGCCCTTGTGGTCTCTTCCAACTCTATGATTCTGTGATTCTGTGACTTCTTCTTCTTCTTCTTCTTCTTCTTCTTCTTCTTCTTTAATGTGAAATTAGTATTTGGTACCCATGAAAGTTTCTTAGACTTCCAAAAGTGCCCTTGGGCCCAAAGAAAGACTGGGGACCCATGTCTAGGCACCTCTGCAAGATGCAGAGGGAATGCCTGTGGAAAGGGATCCCTGAGGGTAAAAGTTTGCAAACCACTCAGATATAAATCATCCTTTAAACATGTTTAACCTTTTGAAAAACCCAAAATGTAGCCATACTTTGTTTGTTCTTCTTTCTGTCTGCATTCTGACTGCAACTAAGTAATCTTCATCCATCTGCAGTAATGCAGGCCCCTGTTTATAGCCATAGCAGTTAAGCTGTTAATTTTACACTAAACGGTTGTTATGATGATGAATAAGTACCCCAGGCCATCACTGAGGGACTTCAGCTGATATAGCCAACTAAAGATGTGTGTGGGTAAAAGGAAAAAGTCCTGAGAAGCCCTATGAAATCCAGTAATATAAATACAGAAATCACCTAGGAAAGAAGAGCTGTTTCAGGATTCTAAAAATGTTTTATGCAGCACCACTGATACCAGCTACTGGAGTTTTGTGTTTTGGTGTTGTTGTTTTTAAAGATTCCTAACAGCTTATGTTCCCACATCTCATTTGACCCAGACAATTATGGGTTAAAATAATTTCCTGATTGAGGACTGGAATCAACTTTATGCTACATACCATTTCTAAAAGCTAGAGCATTTAAAGTGTAGATATCAAGGGACCCAGGTGGCGCTGTGGGTTAAACCACAGAGCCTAGGGCTTGCCAATCAGAAGGTCGGCGGTTTGAATCCCTGCGACGGGGTGAGCTCCCATTGCTTGGTCCCAGCTCCTGCCAACCTAGCAGTACGAAAGCACATCAAAGTGCAAGTAGATAAATAGGTACCGCTCCGGCGGGAAGGTAAACGGCGTTTCCGTGCACTGCTCTGGTTCGCCAGAAGCGGCTTAGTCATGCTGGCCACATGACCTGGAAGCTATACGCCGACTCCCTCGGCCAATAAAGCAAGATGAGCACCGCAACCCCAGAGTCGGACACGACTGGACCTAATGGTCAGGGGTCCCTTTACCTTATCAATCTATTCCATGCCCACTACTTTGCTGCAGAAATCAGTCATAGAGCCAGTACAACATAGTAGATAAGAGATAAGATGTGGGGTGGGGGAAAGAGTTCAAATTCCCACAAACCTACTGGTTGGCTGATCTTGAGCCAATTGCTCCTGTCAAACTACCTCGTCAGAGGGTCGTTGTGAGGACAACAGGGGTACATGTACTATATACCACATGTACCTTATTAAAACTATTACACACACACACACACACACACACACACACACACACACGGACTTCCCCTATTTCTCTTGAACAGGAACACTACAAATTTGCTTTAAAGTTTGATCTGGGTGACATCTTTCAAGGGCAACTCTAGATTAGTATCCTATAATTTCATTTTCTTGACTCTTGGCTTGTGATTCAACCCCTGGACATGAAAATATTCAAATGCTGCACAGTTTTATGCAAGTATGCTCTGCTGTGTCCAATGGAACTTAATCTTTAGTACAGGTGCTTAGGACTGTATTATTATTATTATTATTATTATTATTATTATTATTATTATTATTCTGCCCTTCATCCAAAGATCACAGGGCCATTTACAGCATAAAGACACAAAATACATAACATAATAATAACCTTCCCCAACACAAGTTCTCAATCCCTTTATTCCCGAAGCTCTACTGAAGCTACAGGTAAGCACATGAAACTGCATTGGCACATTTCCCTCTGTTAGCTGCTCTGCCTTCTCTTTCTATTGCCTACCCTGATGTCAAAACTTAGAGTATAACCTTCCTGGAAAGGAGCTTGTATTTTCTGCTTAGGTTGCTTTGCAAAGCACCATTTAAAATGATGATGCTATGTAAAGAAATAAGGAGAATACACCATCAAACTTCAGCTACCAAGATTATTCCCATTCCTTTTTTCCATTGCTTTGGTGTGTTGATCCTAAAAATTCTGCAATCATTTTGCTGTTGTTGTTCAATAGAGGATTTTTTTTTTAGCAAAAAAGAGGATTTGGATCACTCTTTTTAGATAACACGTTAAACACCGTTTTATGTGACATTCAATTTGTTAAAAAGATGCCTTATGCTCTACCTCCACAGTCAGAGGTAGTATGCCTCTGAATGCCAACCATCACAAGTGGGGAAGAGTATGTGCGCTCAGGTTCTGCTTGAGGGCTTCCTAGGAGGCATTTGGTGGGTCACTGAAAACAGGATGCTTGAGGAGATGTGACATTGGCTTGATCTAGCAGGGCTCTTCTTACACTACAAAGGAATTTATAGGAAAGCCTTTCCAGTTAAGTGATGGCTTTTTAATTTTTTGTGTAGCTTTGTCTATGTATATCTAGATTATTCTCCTGTTCTGCATGGACAGCAAGCCACACAACTATGGCGAACACCATCTCAATAGACACAAAAGTCCCTCACCACATGAGAGCAGCAAACTGTGAAAACCTTTTGTTTAATATGTGTAACTGCTGCCAAGCCTAATTTCAGCAGGCAGCTGGTGCCATCTTGAGATCTAAATTCTGTACTGCAGGTACCATCAAACTTGTCAAGAAGTACTGCTGAGGCAAAATCCTCCCGCACCCTCACCCCCACAAGTCAACACTCCATTGCTGGGGAGGGGGAATCCCAAATAAATTTCCCCAAATGTTGGGCCTTGCCTTTCCCTACAGCAGCAGCGGTTCATTTTAAGTATTTTTTGTGTGCCATCGATTTGCATAAAAATGCAAAAGGAGCCCTAAATCAAGCTGAAGGCCCATCTAGTTTGGTATCCTGTTCTCTCACAGTGGCCAACCAGATGCCTCTTGGGAAGCCAGCATGCAGGATCTGAGTGCAACAGCATCCTCCACACTTGCCAGTATACCTGAAGGAACGTCTCCACCCCTATCATTCAGCCCGGACACTGAGGTCCAGTGCCGAGGGCCTTCTGGCGGTTCCCTCACTACGAGAAGCCAAGTTACAGGGAACCAGGCAGAGGGCCTTCTCGGTAGTGGCACCCGCCCTGTGGAACGCCCTCCCTTCAGATGTCAAAGAGAACAACAACTACCAGACCTTTAGAAGACATCTGAAGGCAGCCCTGTTTAGGGAGGCTTTTAATGTTTAATAGATTACTGTATTTTAATGTTCTGTTGAAAGCCGCGCAGAGTGGCTGGGGAAACCCAGCCAGATGGGCGGGGTATAAATAATAAATTATTATTATTATTGCAATTTCCAGTGAATGGTAATCAGAGGCATATTGCCTCAGACAATAGAGAACATAGCCATTGTGACTAGGCATCTTTCTAAAAGTATTGGCTAACAGTATGGACCTTTGGTCTGATTCACAAGGGCTCTTTTAATGTTCCTGTAAGGCAGCTATCATAGCTGAGTAGAATCTTAAGGTTCAGAGGCAGTATACCTCTGAATACCCATTATGGACATAAGAGCCCTGCTGGGTCAGTCCAAAGGCCCAGCTAGTCCATGAACTTGTTCTCATGGTGACCAAGCAGTTGCCTACTGAGAAGTCCTCAAACAGGATCTAAGCATGACTGCTTTTTCCACACTTGTGATTGCCAGCAATTGCTATTCAGAGGCATACTGTAGAATACTAGCACCAGTGGAACACATTGTGATAGCTGCTGTGTGCTGTTTTCTTCCTCCAGAATGCCTTTGGAATGATGCTGCATCATGACACAACATGGGGGGCATTGAGACCATTTTCACCCATAAGCCCCTTCAGAATGACACCTCAGGGCTAAGATTAATCACACTTTCCCTTTCCCGACAGAGCACTGAGAAATGAAGTTCCAGGTTGCCATATTTCAAAAAGTAAAATTCCTGACACCCGCAATTCAGCAAGATTCCCCCCAACACCATTTTTACACCAAAAACCCAGGACATGTCAGGAATTTTCCTAACGTATGGCAAGCCTATGAAGTTCTGCTGTGTGGACTCTAGTGGAGAAGTCTGAGCATCTTCTTCAGAAATATCATTCCCAGAATTCTGTGGATGGAGTTGTGAAAGTAAATCGGTGCCATGACCCTCTGAGCAGCAGCCAGAGAATGATGGGACAACAGTATCAGTCAGATCAGCAGCACAGAAAACAGCTTGTGGCTTGGACCCAAAACTGAGATCTCCAGAGGCAATAGCTTGCAACACCCAAAAAACTGTCACCTTCCATGCCAGGGATCCTATGCATCCCAATAAGGGCTCATCAATGCAGGCAACAAGCCTAGGGGGAATTAACCAAGAAATGGAGTGCTAGGCTCCAGACCAAAGAATTTCCCTTTAAGGCCTTTCACTCCTCAGGGAAGGAGTGGGGTGTTTGTGTGTTCATTCGATCTAGCGCTCCAGCCGTTGGCCACTCCCATCAGCCTCAGCCAATGTTGCCAATGGCCAGGGATGATAGGAGCTACAGCCCAAGAACTCCCAGTGGCAGTGCACTGGTTTTCAGTCCCTGACTTAAAAAATATGTGGTGGGTTAGCCCCGTCCACTGCTGGTGGGCCAACCTGTGTGAGATGGCACTCTATACATGTAAGAATGTGTGCATGTGCTGCTCATCTATGTGATGGGGGAATTCGGAGCCTGTAACTCCTTTATGAGTTGCCCCTTAGGAGCAAGTCCTATTTGAATTCATGAAGGGAACTGCGGGAAACAAGTAATCTAAACCCTCAAGTAGAGACTTGCCCTCAGAGGACCCACACAATTTTATGCAGCCGCAGTGTTTCCTATGGGTACACAGACAACATAAGGATGCATATCTATTGCTCACCTTTTACATGTTTGGTCCTCTAAATTCTATGGTTCTATTAACCCAAGAACCCAAGAAGAGCCTGCTGGATCAGGCTGATGACCTATCTGGTCCAGCATCCTGTTGTCATTGGCCAACCAAATGTCAGTGGGAAACCCACTGAGGTTTCAAGCAACTGGTATTCAGAAGCATTATTGCCTCTGATGGTTCTGAAGTTTTTTTTGGGAAGCACCCAGCATGCTCACAGCCAGCAGGAATACCCTGTAAAGCATGGAGCCTCTCTTTGCCATTGCCAGAAGGAACAAAAATTGCCTACAAGTTTAGCCATGAGTTACTTTAAACACTACAAAATCCCTACACAGCAAGTCACTTGTGCATCATAATTAGCATGCAGCCTGGTAGATGAGTGATGGCATGCAATGACTTTGCATGCACATATTTCACTGCATAAACACAAGGGTCACAATATCACACAAGACTGAGTAAACTAAAGTTTATTTAAATTCACATTTTGATTGAAGTCCCCAGTAGGACCCCTAGGAAAATCACTGTGGATCCACTAAAGCCTGTACCAAGATCCTTCTTTATTTACCTGGGGCATGTGCAGGGAGGAGAAGGCATCAATAACCTAATCAAAGGAAGGGTTTTCCAACACTTATCAAATAACCACACCCACCCTTGTGGATGGCAGCATCTAGAATCAATCTAGACTGAAAGCAGCATGTTTGAATGATTTCAGAGGAGGGGGACCCATTTTTTTTTTTTACTTCAAAGAGATTTGCCGTGTAATTTCTAATGTTGCAGTAAAGTGCTTTTTTGTGTGTGGTGGGGGGCACCAATACAGCTCCTTGCCAAAGATGCAAGGGCTTCTGCTAACATCTCTCTCTCTTTAAGAACATAAGTACAGTACTGGGAATGATTAGACAAATTCATGGAGGTTATTTTATCAACCCTGTTCACCATTATAGCAAAATAGAGCCTGTATGTACAGGATCTCAAAGTCTGAATATTAGATGTTGGAGACAGGGCATAATTATGATTTTCATACCCTGTTTATGAACTTCCAGCCTAGGACTAGATGGACATTGGTTTCATCTGATATACAGCTTCCCATGATCTTAAATAAACCCTGTTTAATCTTTCATATCTGACTTTTAATTTGCAAAATCAATTCTGCAAAAGCCTAGCCCTGAGCTTGTAGTCACTGTCTTTCAACTCTATCTCACAGGGTTGTTATGAGGATGCAATGGGTAGGGAAACAGAAACCACGTGGACTGCCCTGAGCAACTTGGAAGCAGGGCAGGATGCAAAGAATGTAACAATATCCAGTTTGGAAGAGAAGGGCCTGACCAGATACCTAGACCACACAATAAATAGCTATCACACTGTGAGCCTGTTCTGGATTGTACCATTTCAGGATGCAAGCAGAGGATTCTAAAGCTAACACTCACAAATGGTTTTGCTATACAGGGAGCTCGCAGAATAATCTAGCCTTCCACCACGTACCAAAACAGATCCATCTCATACTTTCTGACAGAGCATAGGCACAGACATATAAACAAGGAAAGGTCAGCAGTCTGCAACCTTTGAGGTTACGGACCAAGGTCCCAACAATACTTGGGTGCAATTTCCTTCTCACTTCACTGTTCTTCCCATGCCTGAAATGGCAGGTAACCTGAGCGGAGAATGCAGTGTGCAAATTGATTTGGAGCCGATCGATGGCATGGAGTTTGGGCCTCTGGCCAGCCGCCGTGTCACTGATTGCCTGCCGATCGATTCGCATGCCACTCCTGTTCAGCATGCCTGCCGTGTCAGACAGAGAGGGGACAAAACCAGTAAGAAAGAGAAAGACACATTCCTTAGATAGCTTGTGGAGCCCCCCCACCTGCTGTTCCCTCCTCCCTCCCATGTAACTTCAACAGACACAAAGAAACTTGAAATATATTCCCTGCCATTTTTAGAATCGTCAAGGGAACAAAAACATTATACCAGAAAGAGTACAGGTTACTTCATTAGACATAAATATGATTCATTAAGTCATACTGGGTCTTGGAAGTCAGGTGTTCACTCTGACATTCATTTTTACAGCCACAGTTCAAACCTGAGAAATGTTAATAAAACTGCTTCTACACAAACTGTAAGCAAACAGCATAAGATTCATTGGCAGAAGGTTATAAACATATAATTTGCATTAAAACATTAAGAATTTCCCCCCTTCTCTTATAATACCAGCTTTCAGAGTCACCCAAAATAGTAGATTGAGGAAGGACTATAGCTCATTGGCAGAGTATATGCTTTGCATGGAGAAGGTGCCAGATTCAAACCCCAGCATCCATAGATACAGCCATAAGTGACTCCTGTCAAAAATCCTGGAGAGCTGCTGACAGTCAGTATAGACAATACTGAGCTAGATGGACAATGGTCTGACTCAGTATAAAGTAGCTTTCTATGTTCCTGCAATTTAAATTTCCAGCCAATGCCCCACCTCAAATACCATCATTCTGTAGGGTTGCCATATTCCAAAGAGTGAAAATTTGGAAACAAAAGTTGTTGTTGCCAATTTCTGCCTGGACACTGCTGCTGACTGCAGTATTCTGTATATGTCTGGGAAATTCCGGACGTATGGCAACCGTACATTCTGGGTCATGGGTAGCCAATGTGGTGCCCTCGGGATATTGTTGAACTACAGCTCACTGGCAATTTGCTACACTGGTGGCTGGTGGTGTCAGAACCTCTGGAGGGCACCACGTTGGCTACCCAGGCATTGTGGGAAATTGTAATGGCAGTTTCCTAACCCAAAGCACTTCCAGACAGTCGCTATTTGTGAGTAGCATTCAATCACATCTGGCAAAATCAGGTTGCACAATGACAGTTGATTTGGCACTCATGCACTACAATGGCTGCCCCACAAAATCAGACTTTTTTGCAAAAAGGAAAGTAACAGAGCAAAGTGCACTGAAAACTGTGCTATAAAAATAGGTTGATGCAACTTGTTTGTATAACCTCCCTGAATGAAAGAAGAATGAATGTTTCATCTAATCTCCCTACTGGCTGCACAACAAATCAATGTGAATTCCCAGTAAATAGGTTGTTTGGAAGTGACCTTAATCACCTGATGCTGATTGGAGAATTGGGGAAAAGGAGGCTTAAAGAGGGTTCTAAGTGGGCCCTGTCAGAGGTGGATTTAGGGCAGTGCAAGCTGCTCCGCCGCGCTAGTTACCAAGTCTAGGAGGTGCTCCAGGGTGCCACAACTATGACGCAGTGAATTGAGAAGATTTGAAGGCGAGAAGCGGGGGGGGTGCACAGGTCACTGCTGAAATTTGAAAGATCAAAATCTGCCCCTGGCCCTATCAGGGTTGTTGGGGCTTCAACAGCTGCCCATGAATGCCACACATTGCTGCCACACATTGCTGCTGTTGTAAAGTAAATTAATGTAGTGTGAAAACAGTGGTGAAGAGCCTTTAGCAACAGCTCTGTGAAGGAGTTCAAATAAACATATGTTTGTGTGGCATGATTAGGATCGATCCTCTGCTCTACACCGTCCCACCCCCTGGCTTCCATGCATTTAGGGGTGGAATTTGCACAGAACCTACGTATATGCCTGAATGTACAGTCCTTTGTCCTAGAAATGGAGGGCCCTAGATCAACTGTACAGGATCCCAAATGTAGACTGCATACACATGGTTCCCTTGTATGTGTATAGAGATCAGTGGTGTGATCAGGAGGCAAATTACTCCCTGAGCAGGACTACTTTGTTAGTGCTGGGTTTGTTGGACTTTGTCTGTGACAAATAAAACATTTCATATCAGCTCAACATTCTCAATTTCAGCAGCACCTAGAAGCTTACAAGAGAAGGCAACCCAAACAGGTAGGTTTTTAAAGCCTGTTTGAAAGGTTGCAGTGTTTGGGATCACTATGCAGCTCTGTGGGGAGTTCCACAAACCGGGGGGGGGGGGGTGTCACCACTGAGAAAACCCTGTCTTTCATGTCCACCAACCAAATTGATTTTACAGGGCAGGTCTGCAAAAACAACCTATGAGGCAGATTTTAATACCCAGGAGGTTTGCTATGGATGTAGTCCTGTGGCCCTCAATTTAATTTCAAAAGCCCAGTGCAAGTGATCTGAGCAGACCTCTGGCAAGCCACTGAGCAGAGAGAAGAGAGAAGGGATTGCCAGATAAAGGGAGGAAAATAGTAATGGGGTGTCAGAAATAAAGAGTGTGGGGAGGAAAAGAGGTAGCAAAAAGAAGAGGGAAAATGGGTTGACTTCCGTACCTGCCACAACCAGCATGTGACCTGGAACAGATTACCCAAAGGGAATGTGGCCCTCAATAGAAAATTGGTTGCCCACCCCATGTTTAGGGCTGTAAAAACCAAAACCTTCCAGCACGTGCTGCTTTGATATTAGATAGATTTCAAAATGCAAGATAGAATAGATAAATCAATTTCTTTCTATGTGATGGAAAGAAGCCCTATTGCAGGCATAGAACTCTGCATGGCCTTTTGGCTTGCAGATGAGCCAAGTGCCTGCCTTGCTCACTTTCCTGCCACCATTAACACTCCCAAGAAAACATTGCTCCTTAAAACACATACATTTACTGTTTGTTTGGCTTCCAGGGCTCTCTTTTTTGCTGTTGACAAACAGGGCATGCCTCCAAGAGCATTAGTGTCACAACTGTAGCTACTAGGCTGACAAATGAGCGGAAGAGAGAGAGAGAGTAGAATCCCTCCAGGCTGTTTCTGTGGTCAGAACATGAAACTACTAAAGAGAAAGACAGCTGATGACTTATTTTAACTTAAGGCAGAGAGCTGGTAGCCTGTGTTTATCTCCCATAAAGCAGGGAGCGCAAAAAAGAGGAAGAAGGTGGGAATGATAATCTTCTAGAGGACAGAGGAGTTTAAAAAAGGCCTCTAATGTTTAAAAAAATCTAATCAGGCACAGGAGTTCTGAGCAAAAATAATTTTAGAGACCTCTAGCCTAGGGGTTGAGAAACTGGCCCTCCAAATGTTGCTTAATTACATCTCACATCATCCCTGCCCATTGGCCATGCTGGCTGGGATTGATGGGAGATGGAGGTGAAACATGGGTGGATTGTCATTAAGTTCTTTGTGAAGATTTCCCCACCTGTCTTCTTGCATCCTTGACCCTTTTGGTTTGCAGGCTGTCTAATTCTGGCAGCTCAAGAATTGGGTGGGGAGATATCACTGGGCAAGGTAACCCAGAAAGCCCCCTAAACCTGGAAATGCACAGGCTATATAAATGAAAAAAATTATCTTATTTTAAAATTGGCAGTGCGTGTGCAAAGTAAAAAATGATAGGGCTTGTTGTGGCAGGTCATAGCAAATGCCTAATTGCTGGTTTGGGGACTCCAGCAAATGCCCAAACTGACCACTGCCTGGCCTATTACCTTTCCTTATTTTTCCAGATTTTTAAGTATCCTCGCTGCCACCTGTGTTTCTCTTTTTCTCCTCCCCTAGTCCAAGTAGCCCTTTGCATTCTCATAGTATTTGCCCTGTTTGGCAACAGCATGGCTGGTCTTTACTATTTACAAGATAGAATATAAACAAACATTCTATAACATCACAAAGCAGCCAATGGATTTGATGAAGTTCTTAGATAAGCTACTGCTCTACAACCAACCTTCAGTGTTGTTTCCTTGAGCATCAGTGATCAATAGGGAAGGTGCTTGGGGCTCCCACAGAAATCAACAAAGCTAATATTCTGTGGCCCGCTCAAAAGCTCTCCAAAAGGGGTTATTTGGAGGCCAGTTATGATGAAATTTGTTTCATTTTAGAGATCATCTACCTAAATTTGGGGCAAACTAGATGTCACATTATTCATATTATTACGTATTATTGTATGGTTGTTTGTTTTTAGCAAGTGGCTGGCATGGGCAGGGGGAGAGTCAGATTGGGCTGCATCTACACAGCTAAAAAAAATGCTCTGAAAATGCTCAGGAAAAAAACTGTTTTAAAGCTCACAATGGAAATTTTCTTAGAGTTCCGATTTCAGCTCTACAGCGCCATCTGTGTTTTGTTTATTTGTTTGCTTTACTAATGTAGCTGAGTCCTGGGACTATGGCATGGAGAGAGGGGGCTTTAACCCTTGCCCCCACTATGGTTCCAATCTGATTTGGGGGACACATGTTACTATTTTCAATGGGAGGAAAGCTAGCATGTATTTACTAATACTGTAATTTAAAGCTGGAGAAATGCTACTAGTTGTATTTTAAATATTGGATCTGATAATTTTTTTAAGCCTGTAAATCTCTCAGAGAGCTATTCTATTGAAGAGTCTGAATGAATGAAAAAAAGATATTAATGATTTATTGTGTTCCTATTATATCGCTAAAGCAACCAGCTCTAGAGAAACTAAAATAAAAAAGAGTAAAATTTTAATGGAGAATTATTTGCACCAATATACATTTAAGTTTTGAAACTGCTAAGGTAAAATAGATAACAATTCTTAAATTGATCCCTATTGGGATATACAAATTAAATTTGTTATATCCAGCTGGAATTGTGATGAAGAAACAAATTGTGTGTAATATGAAAGCTTACAGCCTTCTGTCTAGAATTCTACCATTTTATGATGTATGGATTATGAAGGTTGTACATTTTTATTTTATTGTGAATTATGGATGGTATTCAACTAAGGTTTACTCCGCGTAGACCCACTGAAATTAATGAACATGAGTAAGCTAGAATCATGAATTTCAGTAGGTGTACTCTGAGTAAAACTCAGTTTGAACACTACCCAATGTCATTCATTAACTTTCAAAAGTACTAACTGCAAGAAGAATGAGGGCTGGAAGATGTTTCCTTAGTGGGCATTGATGTCCTAATTTCTACCAAGTGGTGCTTCATTCCACCTGCTTGAGTAGAGGTTAGGAAAAGCAGTTTGGGAGCAGCTAGAAGGTAGCTGCAAATGAGACAGAATAGGGGGGGGGGGGGGGGGGGGTGGTGGGGGGAGGGGGGGGTGTCCATAAGGGCTGCATTCTGTTTTATTTCATTGGACCTTATGCTGCGGCAATGCCTCTTGAAGGGGGGCAGTTACCTACACCCACATGCTCAGCTTGTAAAGTTTGTAAATAACAGATATATAAAAACTCTAGTCAAGTCTCCCAATACACTTTCTTTGCAAGGAAACACATATTAGAAAGTGTGTTCTCTCTATTCATCCTGAAACTCCCTGTTATTTTGAGAAGTAGGCATGTGACATTCTGTCAATATAAAGTACAATATTATAACAATATATAAAATGCATGTATTTGCATTTTTCAGTGTTGCCATTTGCCTTGTACTTGCAATGTACCGTACTCAAAAAGGGTTTTCTTTTCTTTTAAAGAACAGCTACATTTTTGGAATGCACTGTTATTTTCCTCCTCCCCATCTACTCACCTCCATCCTGATTTCAGGACAGGTGTATCTGTCACTTAAAGAGCCTTAATTAAGATGGATCCATGGTGATTTCAGTGTAGTTTTTCATGCAAGCTTGATAAAATTTATCACAGACAACCTTAACAATACATAACGAATTATATCTGCTCTGGCTGCAAGAGTATGCAATTAATTTCCTATTGTGAAAAGAAAATGAAATATTGTGGTATTTTGTTTAAAAAGTCAGCAGCAGTTGTAATGAATGCCTTTGGACAGTTATCTAAGTATGTTAAGCTGTCTGTGGATGGATGCCCACTGTCATTTCCTCAAACATTGAGAAGTGTTTTAGCAAGTTTGGTTTTCCAGACTTATGGCATATATGAAATGTACAAGTAGAGAAGCCATAGAGGTGAAGAAAGGCTTCTTTTTGGAAGCCCGCCCAGAGTGGCTGGGGAGACCCAGCCAGGATGGGCGGTGGGTATAAATAATAAATTATTAATTATTATTATTATTAAGAACAGGCACTCTTGCAAGGCAGATCAGCTATCCCAAATTAGAAACCCAGGGAAAGGTAGGGTAGCCTTGTGCCCTACTCTGTAGA